>OX030951.1:45740510-46023010 GCA_943735915.1 Pherbina coryleti | reverse complement strand
GCATATGCATGTACTGATGCATGCTTACACACACGAAAAATATCATTTATGAAAAGGGAGAAAAGCAGAGGGCCAAGAATGGAGCCTTGGGGGACACCACTTGAGATTACTTTATATTCTGATGTTTGTTGACCCAGTTTGACACGTTGTAATCTATTGGACAAGTAACTAGACATAAGATTAGTAGCACTATCACTGAAACCAAAAAAACACTTAAGCTTCTGACATAGGTAAGAATGGTTAACTTTATCAAAAGCCTTAGAGAAATCAATTAGGCATAACAAAGTCATAAAACCAGCATCGTAATTAGGTCTAATATCATCAACTACCTTAACTATTGCAGAAGAACACCCATGTCCTGTACGAAATCCTGACTGCAATGGAGATAACAATTTCTTTTTACATAAATAGTTACTGATTTGTTGAGCCATAAGTTTCTCACATACCTTAGCCAATGGCGATAAAATGCTTATTGGCCTAAAATCATTAGCCCCAGAAGGGTTTTGTTTTTTTGCAACCGGTTGTATGATAGCAATTTTCCATAAGTCAGGGAATATTGATGACACAAAACAATGATTTATAATATGGGTAAGAGGACTCACTATATGCGGCAGTAATAGCTTCAAGAACTTCATCGGAATACCATCTTCAGATACTGCATTTGATTTTATGAGTCCTACACATTTGCCAACTTCTAACTCATTAACCGGTGTAAACTTGAAAGATTGTATAATGGACGGACTACAGATGGACAGACAAGAAGGTAGACTATTACTGGACATAACAGCCGAGTCAACAAAAAAATCATTTAGTACATCAGGGTTAACATTACACTCACTGGAGTTAAGACTTTGTATCCCAAGTTTTCTAATGTTGTTCCATAAGGTTTTAGGTGGAAGAGAAAGATTCAATTTATCAGTGAAGTATTGCTTTTTAGCTTGCCTAGTTTTAAGAACAGCCTCATTTCTAGCCAATCTGAACAATTCCCAGTTGTCTGGCGTAGGGCTTCTTTTCCATATTTTATAAAGTTTATTTCTTTGTTTTAAGAAATTAAGAACATACTGAGTAAGCCAAGGACAGGAGACATTTTTAACTCTTAATGTACGAAGTGGAACATGCTTTTCAAACAGATATTTAACAGGGGTTAAAAGAGAATTAAGTTTGACATTAATATCACTGTGAAGCCAGCACTCATTAAAACTCATCATTGACATATCATAATATAGTGACGAATAGTGGATACGTTTAAAATCACGATATGTGAAGGTATTAGAAGTAGCATTACGAGATAAAGTAACATTTAACGAATAGAAAATTAAATCATGATCGGAGACAAAAGACAATTGATCAAAAAGAGAGACAACAGATATATCCGAAACAATGAAATAGTCAAGAAGACTTGGAGTAGTATTATTGCAGAACCTAGTGGGCATAATATCATTTACTACAGATAATCCCAATAACGATGTCTTTTCGTATAAAAGTTCTGTCCCAAGGTCGTTACTGAGAAGATTAATATTGAAATCACCACATGCTATCACCAAGTCATAGTCCACAACACAAGTAGCTAAGGTCGAAAACAATGGATCAACAGAAAAACATCTATTGGGATTATACACACAAGATACTAAAATTTTGGTATTGCTATCAGAGACACATATATTTAGAAATTCTATACCAGGACCACTAGATTGACTAACAACTATAGCATTCAGACTAGATTTATAGTAGACTGCAACACCTCCACCTCTTTTACCATTCCGATCATTTCTGTAAATATTAAAGTTATTTATATGACAGGTTGCTTCACTTATCTCATTGCATAACCAAGTCTCAGAGATGCAAATGATATCCACTAACGAGTCTTCAAATATGTATTTGATGTAGTCTAATTTGGACATGTTTAAACTGCGAGCATTAAAATGTACAACATTCAAGCCACAGCGTTGTTTACACAAAACTTGAATCATAGTTTTATGATTCTCATCAGCGCCAGTGGACGAAAACCTAGAACCTAGCGCAGAGAAAAGAAGAAAAAGCTACCGGAGAGTTGTGTTTAGACAAATTAGAAAAGAAGAAAAGAGTGTAAAAGAAGAAAAGGTTAGAAAATAAACAGATCAGAAAGTATAAAAATGTATAAAAAATGATTATATAAATAATAATAAACTTATAAAACAATAACAGCTTCAGCTTAGACCTCCGGCGCATTAACTGTGCAAGTGCCATATATTGCATTTTTGAGCTCTTCCAGATTACAAATGCGAATACCATCAGAATTTTTCTCCTTCCTGATAAATACCGAGCCACGGAAGGAGAAAGCATTAAAAATATGTTGTTTACGTTTGTAAGCAATTGCTGCTTGCAGAAGCTTACGACTTTCAACGTTAAGACTTTCATGTAGAAAAACATTATTTTGCCAGTCAAAACCTGCATCTTTAAGATTGGCTGACTTCATAAACGCAAGTTGCAATGCAACATTGCAAAGCATTGCGCAACTAATGCAAAGCAATGTTGCCTTACATCACTACTTTGTCAAATGATGCAGTGCATTTGAAGGCGTTTGTGAACACCACCATGCAATGTTTGTACTTTAGCGCCAACTGTTTGTATAAATAAAATAAATAAATAAAATGGCATATATATTCCACGCTTTTTATATTTTAGCTATTAAATTTTGTGCAACTGGCAGAAAGTACATCTTTGATGCGTTTGTAAGTGACCATTATATTCAAAAATCATCTACTTATTTCGTCCCTTGTGAAAGGAAACGTGCCATCAATTTCTTTTATCTCCAGCAAAATTTTTTCCCAGATTGTGTTCCTTTTCTTTTTGTTGGCGGTAAAGTCACTTTCAAAGCGCAATCTTGTGCTTATTAGCAAGAGCTTCCTTTCGTGTGTCGATTTATTATTACTTTAAATAGAATGGTAAATAATTCATGCATTAATAAAATCAAATATTTTATAAATTTCTAATTTAATCAATTTAATAATGTATAAATATACTTGTTTTGTTTGTGAGACATCCATGTTGCATCATAAAATGAAATGATGCGCCGAAATGACATCTGATGCGCATCACAAATTGTTGCGATGCATTAGTGAACACACTACATTGTCAAAAATAAAGTATGGATGTTTATGAACATTAGACTTTGCAGTGTTGCATTGCAACTTGCGTTTATGAAGTCAGCCATTGATGGCCGATTTTGTGCGTCTACGATATTCGCCGAAAGCTTTGAGCACACGATTGCGATCGTATGACGAAAAGTATTTAATGATGACGAGAGAATTGGAGTTGGTTGGATTCGACTTGATGCGAAAAATATCTCTTATATGGGGTGGTTGGAAATTTATGAAGAGACATATTTGATTGAAAATAGCCTTTAAATTTTCATCATCGGAAAACGGAAGCCCAAATAGCACAGCATCAGAGGAAACATCAGAATTGTTATTGTAAGAGTTGCGCTCTAAATTACTTAGGTTTTGTTGTTGTTGTTGTTGTTGTTGTTGTTGTTGTAGACTCTGTTTCTCCATCTCAGCGCAACGAAGAGTAAGATCATTGAGTGATTTTTCTATCGCAATGATTTTTTTGTCAAACTCTTCTTTTATGACACTCATCTCAGCCTCAATCTTAGTAAAGAGTTTCAGTTCTATGCTCACAATTTTTTCAGAGAGATGCTTGAGCGATGAATCATTATGTTGGAGCAGTCTATCCTCAAGTTCACGCAGATCAGATTTTATTTTTCCACTCAGACGCTCTTCCATTTCCAAAAACTGAGTACGTAGCGATCGAGACAATGACTCACCGTTGAGTAGTTTAGGCGTACCTTCATCATTGATGTTGTTGTTATTGCCCCGATGCTGCAGTTGCTGTCGGGTCAAACGATGAGTAGGAGTCATTATGTACTAAGCGAATGAGTGTTTTAGTTAGTAACCGCAAGCCGAGACAGCAACAGTTCGTAGGCAATGACTAAGTTTTAAATTGTTCGGGCTTATGAGAAGCTATATAATTGTCTTTGTTTTTGTTTTTGTTTTTTTTTCTTTTTTTTTTTTTTTTTTATTTTTACAAAAGTTCCTGTGTTTAAGACAAGATCAAATTTATGTGTTTTTTTTTTTTTTTTTTTTTTTTTTTTTTTTTTTTTTTTTTTCCTTATTTCACAAATTACTATTTAAGCAAAGTAAAAAGTTTAATTTCTTTCTTTGAGTTAAAATTCAATGAGATAAATTGATATTTAATGTTTTGTTTTAAAGCTTAGTTTGTTTTAATGTTTTGTTTGTTAAAATTCACAAAAAGATAGTGGTTTATTTAAACTCGAGAAACACGGAAGAACACGTCAGCTTCGTTCGAACGATTGTGACGATCATGACAACAAAATTTTTTTTGTAATTTAGTTGTGAAGCATAATAACACATCCCTGCTGTCGTAAAACAAAATTTACTGTAGCACTCCTCCTGAGTGAGTAATAATTCCATGCAACGATATTACATTTCTGTTACATAATCTGCTATATTCACGACCTGACGACGCCGGAATTTTTTTTTTATTTTTGTCGTAAAGCCATGTATAAAAACTTAATTTTCCTTTTTAAACTTTTATCGTAGGTTATATACTCATTGAGTAAAAATTCAATGCAACGCCGCTGCATGAATGTTGCGTTATCGATCTTTGAGCGGCTCTCTCAGCGTCCCCATGATGTCAGAAATTTTTTGTCTAATTTTGTTGTGAGGGCTTCTAGTAGGCCTTTGTTGGCGTATCGTATTTTTAATCCTAGCGCTAATACTTAGCGAGTAATAATTCCATGTAACAAATTTTAAGTTGCGTTGCTTACGCAGCTCCCACTACGTCCCTATGCCGTATTAAATTTTTTTTTATTTTTTTAATATAGCCAAAGAATTAACCTTTACGGTCATACTATTTTTTTAATCATAGCTCTTATACCCAGCGAATAACAATTCAATGAAACGCAGATGAATTTTTAAAAAATTTTTAAAAAATTCATCTGCTTTCAGATAGATAGAAGTTTTTTAACTGTGCGGTTTTCTGGAAAATGAATAAAATTTGAAAAATCTTTTTTATTTAAATAATAGAATAGATATGAGGAAATAATTTTTCGAGTAAAGCACTTTAGTTGGTGATCAAGAACAAACTCAGATTTTGTTGACACCCTGTGCACGGAAAGAATTGCAATGAAATGATCAACTTAATTTTTGTATTATTTTAAACCTTTGAAGTTATTAAATAAATACAAATAGCTAATAAAAACATTATAAACACTTTTTAAACAATGCTCAAATGTAATAGTTTTTTAATCGATTAAAATTTCTATTAAAAAAATTTCAAATTAATTTCTTGTTAGGTCCTGGCAACTTTGAGCCACGTAATGTAACACGCCGTTCTGGACCAGGAGAAAATGGTGACGCTTATGTTCTGGCAGCCGACAAGAAAAATCTCGCCGATGAGTCCGAAATGGAGTATGGCATGAATATTGCCTGCTCCGATGAAATTTCTATGCATCGTTCGGTGCGCGATACCCGTCTTGAGGAATGTAAACACTGGAACTATCCGTATGATTTACCCAAGACCACCGTTATTATTGTTTTTCACAATGAGGGTTTCTCAGTTCTGATGCGTACAGTACATTCTGTAATTGATCGTTCTCCAAAGCATGTCTTGCATGAAATTCTATTAGTGGATGATTATTCAGACAAATCAGACTTGAGGACAAAACTCGAAGACTATTTGAAGCAGTTCAATGGCCTAGTAAAACTTATACGTAACCCAGAACGAGAAGGACTGATACGCACGCGTTCTCGCGGAGCTCAGGAAGCAACTGGTAAGCATGCATTATGCATACCTATGCACTTGTTAATTTGCCTTTATTCTTAGGTGAAATTATTGTCTTTTTGGATGCTCATTGTGAGGTCAACACCAATTGGCTACCACCGCTGCTAGCGCCCATCTATCGTGATCGCACTGTTATGACGGTACCCATTATTGATGGTATCGATCATAAGAATTTTGAATACCGTCCTGTTTATGGTAATGAGAATCATTATCGTGGCATCTTTGAGTGGGGCATGTTGTATAAAGAGAACGAAGTGCCAAAACGTGAACAGAAGCGACGCGCTCACAACTCAGAACCCTATCGCAGTCCAACGCATGCTGGCGGTCTGTTTGCCATCAATCGTGATTACTTTTTAGAATTGGGTGCCTATGATCCTGGTCTGCTGGTTTGGGGTGGTGAGAACTTCGAGTTGAGTTTTAAAATATGGCAATGTGGTGGCAGCATTGAATGGGTACCTTGTTCCCATGTTGGTCATGTCTACCGTGGTTTTATGCCTTACAATTTCGGAAAATTGGCACAAATAAAGAAAGGCCCCTTGATAACCATCAACTACAAGCGAGTCATTGAGACTTGGTTCGATGAGACGCACAAGGAATACTTTTACACACGTGAACCACTAGCACGGTTCCTTGATATGGGTGATATAAGCGAACAACTTGAACTTAAGAAACGTCTTAATTGCAAATCCTTCCAATGGTTCATGGATAATGTTGCCTATGATGTATATGATAAATTTCCCGCACTGCCAGCCAATTTGCATTGGGGTGAATTGCGTTCTGTCGCCTCAGAAAATTGCCTTGATTCGATGGGCCTTCAACCGCCGGCAATCATGGGTCTGTCTCATTGCCACGGTGTGGGTAACAATCAATTGGTGCGTTTGAATGCTGCCGGTCAATTGGGTGTGGGTGAACGTTGTATTGAAGCTGATCGCCAGGGCATTAAACTGGCTGTCTGTCGCTTGGGCACAGTTGACGGACCATGGCAGTATAATACTTCGACAAAGCATTTGCTGCATCGGGTGCACAAAAAGTGTATGGCGTTGCATCCAACAACACAACAGTTATTCCTCTCTCACTGCGATGTCAATGATGGCTATCAGCAATGGAAGTTTAAGGAAATTACGCCGAATTGGATTTAGAACTGGAATTGAAAATGGTTAGAACTAAACCAATAAAATGGGTTTCATATAGAGGAAATAGAGTGTTAAGTTAAAACGTAATCTGTACGTTTTTTATCAGAAGGGGAAAAAAAAACTGAAACAAATTCCATGTTTTTTAAAATCATTTACTCTAAAAAACTATTTAAATAATTTTGAACAATTTGAAGCATTTATTTTAGTTTTTAAAACATAAAAAATAACCAGTTTGTTTATGCAAAGTATTGATTTTATAATTGAGCGCTATCATTGCCAATATGAATTCTTAAATTCGTAAGAATATCTCTAAAGATAAAAACTATTTTAAAGAATTTTTATTCAATTCAAATAGTTTATAGATTAAATAAATGTGTGATAAATCAAATGTAGCAAAGAATATTGCATATTTAATTTTGATTTTTATTTTTTTTAAATAAAAAATGTTTTCTCACAATGTTTTCCATAAGGTTTCTTTAACCGATTTAGATTCTACTAACTATGTGTGCGATTTGAATACAAATCGTTTTTATAGCAAAATAATATAAACTAATTTTAAAATGTAATATTAATGGTTGAAAAGACTTTTTTTAAATGCTAATAACTGTTAGTGACTAAATGTTGTTAAATGGTGTTGTCTTCCAATAACATCATTATAAAATTCTCTATAAAGCAATATAATAAAAAGTAAATAAACTTAAACAGTCTGAATATAAAAAAAATCAATTTGAATTTTTTAATAAATTGTTGAGACCTGACTAAGCATGGAAATCGTTTATGGAAATCGATAATCTAATAAAACAATAACACGGTGTAACAGTGAAAATAAACTCGGCTCGAGACATAGTAGAGGTTGTAGGTCTAGTTGAACATAAGATAACTGCATACTTAGTTTTTTGAATATACCCTCAAAATCGGGATTTGTGGTCAAAAAACCGATTTTAGGTAGGTGCATGTATAGTTTGTTATGTAACTCCGTTGTATCTAGCTCAATTTCAAAAATTTAAACATTGATAAAAAGAAGAAAAATATACCCTAAATATAATATACAGACCGTTTTTTTACAAAAAGAATTGACAAAGTTACAGGCAAAATCATTTGAAAATTTCTCATTTCTTTTTAATTTTTTCAACTTTAACAACGTTTTGTTAACAAATTTTGTTTTGTGGCACTATTAGTTTTAGTAAGATTCTGAAAGCCTGTTAAATTTTGCGTTCAATAAGCTCTCATTTACTTCAATTGGCTGAAATAAAAATGCACTATCGAATTTTTAGTATTCGTAAAAAAATACAAAAAATTTCATTTTTTTTTTTTTTTTTTCTAAAAATGTTTATTTGACCTTTTTCGTTTATATATATTATAATCGATTTCACGTTTTAGGGACCAGCAGTAGTCTGCCAGCATGTTTATGGAATTTTTTCCCTAAAAGCCGGTGTCCATCTCCTGGTGGAACCTTTCTCCTTGTTCATCACTAAACTGCCCAAGGCTATTCGGGAAAAAGTTTATATGGGAGTGCAAAAAATGTATTTTGATTGACATATTACAGCCCATTTTTTCGTAGGCACTTAAAAATTCATTTACAACATCTAACATCTAAGTATTTCGACTCTTCTTCTTGCCGAGGAAATAAATGCATAACGAAATAAAACTATTCCAAGCTCTTTTTTTCAACTGGATTTAATTTAGAAACGAAATCAGTGTCCAAGAAAATTTTCCAAATTTGTGGGCCCACAAATAAACCTTAGAATAACCGAAATGAATAAATAACTTTTATAAAAGATTTGAACGTGCAGGATACTTTTTTTGATTTTGGCCTCACTTAACCTAGGAAACGCTGCAATCAGATTTAATTTTTTTTTTAGCTTTGAACCAAGGATTTCAGGTGGAATACCTATTCAGTCAAGTCTGCCTTGGTTCGAGGTGGAATACCTATTCAGTCAAGTCTGCCTTGGTTCGAAAATGAGATGATAGATTAGTGGGAAGAAAAGGGCAATCAAGTGAAACACGTGTAGGATGTTCTAAGCATGGTGGAACATCCTTATATTTATTAGTCGCACGACTATCCCATTCGCAAATAATGCAAGGATACTTGGTATATCCACCTTGCATTCCAAACAGTATTGTTAGAGCCTTTAAGTCGGCGACATACATATATCAGAATTTAACATATCAAGAATCACACAAAAAGTTTTTAAATAAATCATACTTTTGCAAGATCCCTCAATAAACAAACGCCATTCATTCGGAGCGTGTTTGTGGTTGAAAACTGCAAACAGTTCCGTCACATCCGGGCAATACACCAGCTTTATGATAATATATTTAAACGAAAAAGGTCAAAAAAACATTTTTAGAAAAAAAAAAAAATTTTTTTTTTGTATTTTATTACGAATACTAAAAATTCGATAGTGCTTTTGTATTTCAGCCAATTGAAGTAAATGATAGCTTGTTGAACGCAAAATTTAACAGGCTTTCAGAATCCTGCTAAAACTAATAGTGTCACAAAACAAAATTTGTTAACAAAACGTTGTTGAAGTTGAAAAAATTAAAAAAAAATGAGAAATTTTCAAATGATTTTGCCTGTAACTTAGTCAATTCTTTTTGTAAAAAAACGGTCTATATATTATATTAAGGGTATATTTTTCTTCTTTTTATCAATGTTTAAATTTTTAAAATTGAGCTAGATATAACGGAGTTACATAACAAACTATACATGCACCTACCTAAAATCGGTTTTTTGACCACAAATCCCGATTTTGAGGGTATATTCAAAAAACTAAGTATGCAGTTATCTTATGTTCAACCAGGCCTACTACCTCTTCTATGTGTTGAGGCAAGTTTTTTGATTTGTTTTCATTTTGTAACACCGTGTAATTTTCAAAAGACATAGTTTATTTGAACATTGTCGAGAATTGATTAAAAACGACCCTTTCTCAAGAATACCGTTCGAAGCGACAACAACAACAGAAAAGTCTAAAATAATTCAATCTGAATTGATTGAATTAACCGGTAAGTCAATTTTGAATATTCTACACGGTTGGATTGGCATGATAAGAAACGAGTGCATGTTTGGGTACCAAGAGTGGTTACGCCGTTTCAAAAGATACATCGAATCAGAAGCAGAAGAAAATGAAGGTTGTCAAAAACGATAGGTTCGTTGGATGCCAGACGGAATTTTGGATTTCTGAGAGAATTTTAAGAATAGATAATACTTCAATAACTGGAGAGTAATATGCTTGAATATTTATGAGAGAAGAGTATAAGAGAACAGAAAACAAAAACATACAAACAGAAAATCCGGGAAAAACATGGAGACCTAAACATGGAAAACACCTACAAACACAAAATTGAGATAGTTGCTTTACACAAGAACGATTTGAAAACCTTAGTTCAGTCAAAATACAGGTCAGACTTTGAAGCTTGGGACATCTTTTGTTTTCAAACTTTAAGAAAAGAGTTAAGGTGGAAAAAATATTTCAAATGTCAAGGAAGCAACTTCAACCCATTTAGAGAGCAAAGACAAAAAAAACATTTTTACGATGGTTTAGAGAGGTTAATTATTGCTCGATCTAATGGTGTTTCGATTAAGGGTTGTAAATATTGAAAAATAAAAACATATTTTTTATTTGATTTCCTTTTCATTCCTCGAAATTTTAACCTTACCTTGTATCTCATCAAGAACTCTTCAATTCTTATAAAACTACGGCCGAAAATTCATAGAGCTAGAATCAATCACAATCACAAAGAAACAAATTAAAAAAAAAAAATGCAGTTGGATGTGTCATAGACACCCCCTTAGGTATTTTAACGTGACACCGTATTTTTATACTTGTCCTTATTTTTATCCGCATCCTTTCCCTTGACCCTGAGCTTGTTCTCATAATTATTCTCATTCTTCTATTTAACCCAACACTTATCCTACTTCTTGTCCAAATTTTTGTTTTAATTCATGTATGTATATTTCATAATCCTTGTTCGACTTCGTTTCCCTATCTTTGTCTAATTGCTTGTCACAATTGTTGACTCGATTTTTACCATAATTATTGTACTAAGCGGTGCCCAATTAATTTTGACTTTGATTTTGTTTTTGAGTTTTGATTTCGATTTTGATTCCGATTTTGAATTTGTATTTGATTTAGATTTTGTTTTAGATTTAGATTTTGATTTTATCTTTGATTTTGATTTTGAATTCGAGTTTAATTTTGATAATGATTTTGATTTTGATTTTGATTTTGATTTTGATTTTGATTTTAATTTTGAATTTGACTTTGACTTTAATTTTGATAATGATTTTGATTTTGATTTTGATTTTGATTTCAATTTTAATTTTGATTTTGAATTTGACTTTGACTTTGACTTTAATTTTGATAATGATTTTGATTTTGATTTTGATTTTGATTTTGATTTTGATTTTGATTTTGATTTTGATTTTGATTTTGATTTTGATTTTGATTTTGATTTTGATTTTGATTTTAATTTTGATTTTGATTTTGATTTTGATTTTGATTTTGATATTGAATTTGACTTTCACTTTAATTTTGATAATGATTTTGATTTTGATTTTGATTTTGATTTTGATTTTGATTTTGATTTTGAATTCGAATTTTGATAAGGATTTTGATTTTGACTTTAATTTTGATAATGATTTTGATTTTGATTTTGTCTTTGATTTTGATTTTGATTTTGATTTTGATTTTGATTATGAATTTAATTTTGATAATGATTTTGTCTTTGATTTTGATTTTGATTTTTATTTTGATTTTGATTTTGATTTTGATTTTGATTTTGATTTTGATTTTGATTTTGATTTTGATTTTGATTTTGATTTTGATTTTGATCTTGATTCTGATTTTGATTTGACTTTTACTTTAATTTTGATAATGATTTTGATTTTGATTTTGATAATGATTTTGATTTTGATTATGATTTTGATTTTGATTTTGATTTTGATTTTGATATTGAATTTGACTTTCACTTTAATTTTGATAATGATTTTGATTTTGATTTTGATTTTGATTTTGATTTTGATTTTGATTTTGATTTTGATTTTGATTTTGATTTTGATTTTGATTTTGATTTTGATTTTGAATTCGAATTTTGATAAGGATTTTGATTTTGACTTTAATTTTGATAATGATTTTGATTTTGATTTTGTCTTTGATTTTGATTTTGATTTTGATTTTGATTTTGATTATGAATTTAATTTTGATAATGATTTTGTCTTTGATTTTGATTTTGATTTTTATTTTGATTTTGATTTTGATTTTGATTTTGATTTTGATTTTGATTTTGATTTTGATTTTGATTTTGATTTTGATTTTGATATTGATTTTGATTTTGATTTTGATTTTGATTTTGGTTTTGATTTTGATTTTAATTTTGAATTTGACTTTGACTTTAATTTTGATAATGATTTTGATTTTGATTTTGCTTTTGATTTTGATTTCGATTTTAATTTTGATTTTGAATTTGACTTTGACTTTAATTTTGATAATGATTTTTATTTTGATTTTGATTTTGATTTTGATTTTAATTTTGATAATGATAATGATTTTGATTTTGATTTTGATTTTGATTTCGATTTTGATTTTGAATTTGACTTTGACTTTAATTTTGATAATGATTTTGATTTTGATTTTGATTTTGATTTTGATTTTGATTTTGATTTTGATTTTGATTTTGATTTTGATTTTGATTTTGACTTTGACTTTAATTTTGATAATGATTTTGATTTTGATTTTGATTTTGATTTTGATTTTGATTTTGATTCTGATTTTGATTTGACTTTGACTTTAATTTTGATAATGATTTTGATTTTGATTTTGATTTTGATTTTGATTTTGATTTTGATTTTGATTTTGATAATGATTTTGATTTTGATTTCGATTTTGATTTTGATTTTGATTGTGATTTTGATTTTGATTTTGATTTTGATTTTGAATTTGACTTTCACTTTAATTTTGATAATGATTTTGATTTTGATTTTGATTTTGATTTCGATTTTGATTTTGATTTTGATTTTGATTTTGATTTTGAATTCGAATTTTGATAAGGATTTTGATTTTGATTTTGACTTTAATTTTGATAAAGATTTTAATTTTGATTTGGATTTTGTCTTTGATTTTGATTTTGATTATGAATTTAATTCTGATAATGATTTTGATTTTGAGTTTGATTTTGATTTTAATTTTGATTTTGATTTTGATTTTGATTTTGATTTTGATTTTCATTTTCATTTTGGTTTTGATTTTGATTTTAATATTGAATTTGACTTTGACTTTAATTTTGATAATGATTTTGATTTTGATTTTGATTTTGATTTTGATTTTGATTTTGATTTTGATTTTGATTTTGATTTTGATTTTGGTTTTGATTTTGATTTGAATTTTGAATTTGACTTTGACTTTAATTTTGATAATGATTTTGATTTTGATTTTGATTTTGATTTTGAATTTGACTTTGACTTTAATTTCGATAATGATTTTGATTTTGATTTTGAGTTTGATTTTGATTTTGATTTTGATTTTGATTTTAACTTTGACTTAAATTTTGATAATGATTTTGATTTTGATTTTGATTTTGATTTTGATTTTGATTCTGATTTTGATTTGACTTTGACTTTAATTTTGATAATGATTTTGATATTTTGATTTTGATTTTGATTTTGATTTTGATTTTGATTTCGATTTTGATTTTGATTTTGATTTTCATTTTGATTTTCATTTTGATTTTGATTTTGATTTTGATTTTGATTTTGATTTTGATAATGATTTTGATTTTGATTTTGATTTTGATTTTGATTTTGATATTGATTTTGATTTTGATTTTGATTTTGATTTTGATTTTGATTTTGATTTTGATTTTGATTTTGATTTTAATTTTGATTTTGATTTTGATTTTGAATTTGACTTTGACTTTAATTTTGATAATGATTTTGATTTTGATTTTGATTTTGATTTTGATTTTGGTTTTGATTTTGATTTTGATTTTGATTTTGATTTTGATTTTGATTTTGATTTTGAATTTGACTTTGACTTTAATTTTGATTTTGATTTTGATTTTGATTTTGATTTTGATTTTGATTTTGATTTTGATTTTGAATTTGATTTTGACTTTAATTTTGATAATGATTTTGATTTTGATTTTGATTTTGGTTTTGATTTTGATTTTGGCTGTGATTTTGATTTTGATTTTGATTTTGATTTTGATTTTGAATTTGATTTTGATTTAATCAGGCTCGTTACCACGTAAAAATTCGTTCCCCGATCCTCACATGTTGATTCAAAATCGTGAAATTTACGAGTACCTACAAAATAACTTAATCGTATTATAATTTTAATAAAAGTCTTCATTCCTCATAAGAAAGATAAGGAATCACCCCAAATTTTTTTTTTGATATAATAAAAGAAATCTTTGTATTTTGTTTTCCACAGTTAAAGTTAGAGTTAAAGCCACAGCAAACAAAACAACCTATAATGAAAAAATAACTAATAAAAGGAAGGAAGTAGCTACTTAAGGTTTGTTAATGAGTAATTAAAGAATAATTTTCTGATACAGTAACGGCTCAATAAATGAACACCGATTAAAACATTACCAAAAGTCGTTAATGCAAAGTACGAAATTTTGCACGCTACTATTGTACTATTGGATTTTTGTGTACTTTTTAAAGTACAAATAAATTTTTAAAATTTGTGTTATTTTTTGAGGGGAAATTTTTTTATGGCCATCACTTTGAAATCATCGTATAAAAAATATTATGAAAAGTAATGTCAATTGTTAGAATTTAAAAATAATTCAGGTTTTCAACCTTTTTTATTTCAAATGCAACATTTTCCGAATCAAATTGAACTTTTTTCAAGTCCGAAAAAATATGTAATTTTCAAAAAATGAATTTAAAATTCAACATTTCACAGCTGAAAAACTTTTTACAAATCAAATGCAACATATTCATGTTACATACATAATTATTATAATGTAATCATAAAGTACAAGTATATCTGTTAGATTCCTACATGATGCTCCAAAAGTCAAAGAAATTTTGATGAATATACTTAGGCAAGTTTGAAAACTTTGAACCTAATTGTAAAACTAACATTTGTTTATCCAGTAAGTAAATAATTTGAAATATATTCTAGACCATTGGAATATGTTAACAACAAATATAGTCCTTAAAAAAGTTTAAAATCATTTATAAATCCTCATGATAAAAATAAACAAAAAATGTATGATATCATGAATTGAAATGCATCAATCATGCTAGGACGTTGCATGGAATTATTACTCGATGAGTAACATATATGTGACACGATAAATGTAATAAAACAAACATGAAGGAGTTGTACTTGGCACTGCAAAAAAAAAATTTTAAAAAATTATGAAATTCAATGAAACTTTGTACATTCGATGATTATTCTATAATGGGCGTGATCCGCATTCTTTTGAATGTACTTAAAATTTTAATAACAAATGCTTTTTTGGTATATTTTTTAAATGACTCTGTGTAATTAATGCCATTTAGCTCTGTTCATTAATGAGCAAATATCATTTTGCGATTAAAAAATTATATGAAGGCTATTATCTTCTACTCTTGCCAAAGTTCGTCTCTTCGCTTTTTTGTTAATTTTTGCAAATAGTAAATTGTAGGATTTTAGAAACAGCTATTTTTGACATTTCACGGCACAAAACCGTTAAATACTCTGAACATATGTATCTTGTCATCTAAAAATTGCATCTGGATGTAATTTTTCACTGGAACATTGGCATACTTTAAGGCATTTCTCAAATTGAGTTTTTATAAACTCAGAAAGCAAATTGAGTTTAGTTTGAATTTCATCCTGAATAATTGTACTGGAAACTCAAGAGTTTATTTTGAGTTCAATGGCAAAACTCAACTTTGTGCTGAAAATACAAACTTTTCTTCCAACTTTTTAGAAATAGAATCACAGTTTAGGATAAAAATTTTCAATTTTATCTGTAAGAAATTATTGCACTTATGGGAAAAAAAATATAATTGTCAAGGTTTATGCATTTTTATTAAGTTGCTATCTGTAAAAAATAACCAACCTTTCGTTAATTTAAAAAAAGAGAATATATTTTTAAGAAAATAATTTTTTCGGATTTTCTTATACTAGATACCAAACTTTCAAAATAATTACTTACATTTACAAAAAAAGGATCTTGAAAAAATTATTTACTTCCGCAAAAATACCACTGTGCGACACTACGGAAGCAATCGCTTAAAAAAACAACAATAATGAAAAAACGGTGTATGGAATTATAACTCTGTGACTATTGGTGCTACGCTAAATTTTATGGAACGATAGTAAATTTGATGTCACATGATAAAAATAGAAAAAAAAAAATGATTTGCACAAGATTGGGACAAGAACTCAGACAAGGATTGGACCATGACAAAGTTTGAGACAATTAGGGAAAGGATAAAATTAAGAAATAGGGCAAGCACTAAATACAAGGACAGGACAAGATTTACGAGAAAGACTGCTAGAAGCAATAAAACAAGGATTGAAAAGGATTGGAACAAGTAAAATGACATGAATCTGAACCTGGATCAACACAAGAGTTTGGAGAAGTAGGACAATTATAAGATAAAATATACTTAGTGCTCTAATATGTTTTCATACACGACTGAACGTGCTCACTGTGAGTGAATGAACCGACTGAACCCACTCACTTCGTTTTGACGCATATTTGATATTTCGCTCAGAGTGACTCGTAATTTTGTGTATCATACTGTGAAGTTGCTTGAGGATACTGATGGAATAATCGACCGTCCAAAATCCGGCCATCCGCGTGTTGTCAGAACTCCACGAGCCATCAAAGCGGTGAAGTGTCGAATTAAGCGAAAACCGTTGTGAAAGCAGAAAATCTTGTCGCGGGAGATCAATATCTCGGCGCAATCGATGTCTCGCTTTCTTAAATATGACTTGGGGCTCAGAGCATACAAAAGACACACCGGGCACCTACTCACGGTAGGAACAACGTATGCGAAAATCCAAAGCGTTACTTCTCAAGCAAGCTGATTATGCCCACAGACGAAATCTGTTTACTAAAGAAAAAATTTTCACCTTAGAGGAATGGTTCAATAAACCGAATAGTAGAGCGTATGCTCTGTCATCACGACATGCAGCAGAACTCGTTCCGAAAGTTCAGAGAGGTCACCACCCAGCATCTGTGATAGTTTGGTGGGGAGTCGCCTATGATGGAGTCACCAAGCTCCATTTTTGTGAAAAAAGGAGTCAAAACTTTGGCGAAAGTGTATGAATCCGATGCTTGGAATTGATTGTGAAGCCTCTTAACACGACATTATTCCAAAACAAGCCGTGGACCTTTCAACAAGATTCTGCTTCGGCCAATAAGGCTAAAATGACTCAAGAGTGACTTAAAAACAATGTATCGGACTTAATTTCCACGGATCAGTAGCCAGCGGGTAGTTCAGACCTGAAACCAGTGGATTTAAAATTGTGGTCCGTGTTAGAGGGTATGGCTTTCTCTACTCGACATCCTTGTCGAGTCTTTAAAACGCACCCTTGTCCGAGCAGTGGACAAATTTCCTATTCATGTCGTGCGTGCTGCCATCGATGACTGGCCGGATCGACTTCGCTCGTGCTGGAAAGAAAATGGTGGCCATTTCGAATAAGTTCCTCTACATACTATGACATTATAAGAATAAGGATGCGGACAAATTTGGGAACAGAGGAAAGGAACGGGACAATAATAAGGACAAGGATAGATATACGCTGTTACGTCAAAATCTACCGATGTGTCGACGATACAGTCAACTTTTTTTTTTAATTATAAGTTGTTTTGCTTAACTTAGAATATATTTTCGGTCAGCTCAATATGTATTAAAAACACTGCTTAGATTTCACCACATCGTTTCCCTTTATTTTTATCTTTTTAAATATCGGGTTTCCCCAATTTCCAATCTGGGCTGGCAACATAAAAATTGATTAAAAAAGCTTTAGAAAAACCTTGTGACACGGTATGACATGAATAAAATAAAATACTCAAGCGGTCATAATTCACTGACACGGACTGTATAGCCCCACAAGCAAAACTTATCAATATTTAATAATACTCTTGACAGCATTCTAATAAAATGCTCACTGTTCTGTTTTTGCTACTTGTCAATTCATGAAAAAGACTTTTTTAATTTTATGATATTTTTGTGATGGTGCGTTGGTGATAAACGTAATCAGAGTGTTGTTAGAAAAAAGTTATGTTTTTTGTTTTTTGCAATGTATTAAAAAAAGTTCAAACAACAATAATTGGATTAATTAAAGCCAAGTCGAGCCAATTAAGCTGGTGTCAAATTTGATGTCATCTTTATTGGTAATAATGAGTTGATGTGTGATTTCTTGCTTATCATAGGTACACAGAGCGGAAAAAGAAACAGTCAACAACGGTTTTGAGGAAAACCATAACGTTTCTAGAGTTCAAACGATCAAAATTATGAAATAGTCTTTATAAACAGCTTCTTGACATTTATTTAGTAATTCATGCTTGTTCCTAATCATATTTTATTTATACCATCTTGAGTGTATGGTATCATTTCTATGAGTGTACTTCACCTGTTTATATTTGGCCTTATCAGTTGGATTTTAAACTATCCAGTTATCAGTAGCAAAACCCTTTGAGAAGCACAACAATGATTAATGGTTGACTCATCGAAAAAAGAATTCACTTTCACAATCGATATAAATAAAGGCTCTTGGCATGTGAATTTCTTAGTTTCAGTAAATAACTCCAATTAAGTTGTCACGCTTCGACCTCACAAATTAATAGTATTTTGAAAGATGAATTTCCATTTGGGTTTAGCCGCTGTTTGTTTCTTGGCTGCTATGGCTATTAACATGACTGATGCCAAAACTCTCGTCAACTCACCGACGACTGAGTCAAAGGATATCATCGTTGTTAAGAATATTCATGATTTTATCAAGAATAATCCAGGAATGCAATTGATTCGCATGACTAAAGAGCCAAAAAGGTTGAGAAATCAATCGGTTCAGTACTCTTTGGGAGCTCGTGTTACGGGTGAGTAAGCAAAACAAGGACTGAAGAGTCAAAATTGGAACTATCATCAGTTAACCAAAAAGCATAAATTATCATAAATTATTAGTTATGATCTCAAGCATCTGCCAGCATTTTGATGGAACAAAAACTCACTTTTTGTAAACTTTCGCCTTTCGCATTGTTTTCGTTCTAATCTATACTCTAATTTTTATTCTATACTTTAAGATCTTAACCTTATTTAATTGTTTAAATTCTTTACAGGAGATCAACTGGTTGGCCAAGAATCCGAACAGTTTTCCTATCCTGCCAAAAAGGACGTAACCATTCAGTTAACTTATCCCGAATATGGCACTGGTAGCATTGTCACATTTGTTGGCTTAACCTGCAACCAGGATAGCGATGATGGCAATGCATATATTGTGGCCGGTGGCATTGGACAACGTTCCATTTCAATTGTTGTGGAAGCCAATCAAACCGAAAACTTTGCCTACAAGGCACTCTACTATGGCATCAATTAAGATCAGTTCAAAATCTCGAAACGATATCGTTTAACAAAACATTCAGAATAAAAGAATCTATTTTTTTATAAAATTTAATTGAAATTTTTATTGGATTATACAAGGGACTCAATCCAGGCTATACTGGTTCAGGTAAAAAGTTATATATGTAATAACAATCCAGGTATGTTACGGAGGTGAGTTTGCCAGAACCGGAGTCGGAACAGGAGTTTCACAATTTGATTTATCGCAGCCGGAGTCAGACCCGGAGCAGGACCCGGAGCCGAAGTCGGAGTTGGAATCGGATTAAAAGTAAGATGTTAGTGTTAGATTCGTCGAAATAGATCCAAAAAGGAAAACGGAAAAAAAAGAAAATAAGCAAACGGTAACGTTGAACAACAGTGCTGCCAGAGAGTTTATAAGTTATTAAAATTATTTTACAGAGAACTGCTGTCGTGTGTGAGATACGTCAAATCGTATCGAATCGATCGAATCAAAGCGTTTCGATCTTCATTATAACTCCCATACAAAATTATCGGAACCGAAGTCAGAGTTGGAGGTATAAAATCAATCGGAAGTTCCGACCTTTTTGAACCGAATTCGAAGCTCCGTTACAGCCCCATAACAAACAATATACTTAGCTTGAACATATTGCAAACGACAACAACATTACGACATGACATTAAAGGAGAAATGTAGCCATATCATCGGCAACTTGATTATTTTGAATGTGGCACTGACAAGAGAAAATTATACCAAAACCCTGAGAAAATGAGTTCATTTCATGTTTGTGTCCCTTTAAATAAGAAATAGATCTATGCCGACGACAGCAACATTGTTGCAATGAAGCTACTCACATATGTCGTTGTGACATTACCACAAAAATTTTCCCTACAAGAATATATATATATATATAGACCTTACTTCGTTAATCATACAAACGAAGCACATGTAAAAATTGCATATGTATCTCAAAAATAATAGATTGATAGATTTTTTTTTTGTTTTTTTTTTTGGAGGAAGTACATGGTGAAAATTTCGCCAAGAAGGTTTGGAAATTACTTTCCAAAATATCTAAGTTACAAAAATTTCTACCTATGCAATGGCTGGCACCATATGATGGCTTTTAACATAAAACCAAAATGCTATAAGAAAAAAAATTCGTGAGGGATTATAAAGGATTATCTATTTTAAAGTAAAATTAAAAAAAAAACATACTAAAAATTCAGATTTCGGTAAAATTTTATTATTTCGTTATAATGTTTGGACTTTTCCATTAAACGTGGAATACAATATCATTAAAATAACCTCCACGGACTAAGTTTTTGCAGGACTCAATCCTTTTGAGGTAATTTTTGATGATTTTTGTGTACAACTTGGGCACTAGCTCGACCATGACTTGACGAATGTTGGTTTTTAATTGCTAAAAATTTTGAGGTTATTCACGTTAACACGATATTTTGTGTAGGCCCGCAAAAAAAGTTCAAAGGCATCAAATCGCATGATCTCGGATGCCAATTGACATCGCCAAATCTTGAAATAGGTTAGGTTAGGTTATATTGACGTGGCTGAGCCGACAGACGACTTGTACACTTAGGGCCGTTGTGATACCACATAATCTCTTTTCCTTCTTCAGAAACGGTTCGAACGGTTGATGAACTTTATGATATGCTTGATTTCCAGACATTAGACTTCAGTAAGTCCATTTAAGAAGGAATGTCCCAAAGTTGCTACTTTCCTTTTAGCTAGCGCCTGATATTCGCAGAGTAAGTGCTGAACATTTTCTACCTCTTCTTCACACTCACAGCTGCTGCAAATTTATTACATGTTAGTCCTAAACGAAGAGTATGCGTTCCGATTAGACAGTGACCCGTGAGGAATTGTACTATTTTAAACAGGTTTACCCTGCTCAGCTCAAGCGCGCAGATACGTTTTAAGTCGGACGAAGACCACGTTAGCTTAGCTGTCCTCCATTGGTAAGGTGTTTCACAAATAAGTCATCCTGGAAATTTATGTTGCAACAAAGCCCGAATTGACGCTGTTGTGTGACTTATGACCCCATCTTGTAGAAACCACATATCGTCCGGATCCGTATCTTCAATTTTAGGCTAAAAAAAGTTGGTTAACATACGTCCATAGCGCTCAGAATTGACTGTAACGTTTACTTCTTCATCGTTGTCAAAAAAGTACGGAGCAGTGACACCACCAGACTATAATGCACACCAGACCGCAATTTCTTGCAGATGGTCCACATTCGGTTTTGGATTTTCAGAGCTCCATATACGGCAATTTTGCTATTTCGTGTAACCACCTAGCGCGAATGGGCCTCATCGCGGAATAAATTTTGTTTCGCTAAATTATCATTTTTATTTTAGAACAATTTAACAATTTTAACGTCTTGTTCGGTGATAAAATGTTTTATATTGTAATATGCTATTCGTATTGTATTGACCTTTAACTACACAAAACCCAGTTTTTATAAACATTTGATAGTTGCCAAATTCCAGGGCTGCACTTTCCGAAACCCAAAGTAGACAACGCTTTATAACGTATATTTTGTAAAAAATTTAAGCGTGCCGGTTTTAAAAATTGTCGATATTTTATATTTGAAAGGTTCTGGCGTCAGAGACTTAAAAACATGGTGTTAATCGCGATTTTATATTTATAGAAGTGTTATAATTTAAAAGTGAACTTTTTTAGAAAACTTATGAGATCAACTTATCCTTCAGGAAATACATTTTCATTTCGTTAAAGGATGTTAACGATGACAAATTATAACACGTTACCTCACTAGTTTCTTAGAAAGAAAGACAGATAGATACAGAAGACATTTATTTTAATATCCCCACGTGTATTACACCAGCTGTAAATGGGCTCACGACTTCATTGATAATTTTATAAATACGTTGTACCTGCTATGCCTCCAACGTCTGGATACAATTAGCTATTGCTTGAGCATGGTAACTAGACCGTACCTAAAAAAAAAAAAAGTGAGTCGTATACCAGCAAATATGACGCATTTTTGCAAGACAGTAACGAAAAAAATTTTTTCTTTTTGACCGAACGTAGGGGTCGCGCATTGACATATTTCTTCATATCTCTGATGTTTACAGTCGGATTTTAAAGTTTGGTATATCAATGTTTTTGTCTCAAGGAGATCAATATGACCTCTATAGAGGTCATTGACCTCAGGTGCACCGTTCTAGTACTGACCCTCCAGATCTCAATTGCTACCATCCTAATGTGGCACTCTAATATCAAAAAAATAAAGCTCTTAAAATATCATTAATCTTTGGCTTAAGAAATTATCGATATTTCCAGCAGAACTATTTTTAAAAAATGTTTGAACATTTTTTGCCGAACGTAGGGCTCCCTTTTTTAATTTTCATCATATCTTAGGTATTAAAAGTCTGATCATATTGAATGACATATCGATATTTTTGTCTGAAAGAGACCAAATATTTTTTTTCCAAAATAAATAAAATATTCCTACAAGTCCTTGGAAGGGCCTAAATTGATTTTGAGGAATTGAAAACATTGAAGGTTGGAATATTCGAGGCGACCAGCTGTATTTATTTCGTATGGTTCAAGCCGTGCATATAGGAAAGTGTGATGAAAAATTAGCCAGTGAAAAGTCAGATGTTGTAAGCACAGCACTGGCTAAAAACAGTGTCACGAATTCTGCGTTTTTATATCACGTGCACGCAACCTTCGATTACATTAAAAAAAACTAGCAGAATTTATCGTAAAAGTTTATGCGCCATTCTGGTTTTTGGTGAAAAACCAACCACTGGCAATTCTTGGATATGTCAAATATATCTCATGGATACGTCAGTTGCCAGAAGATATTCAAAAAGCAATGCGTACTTTTTGCACCCGGAGAATATTTTGTTAACGATGATTACATACCCCGATCCTTAATTGCGTTCAGATGGCTATGAGAAGATTTTAGCAGCCTGCAAGGAAGCAACAGGATGCATTCGCCAAATGTATAGTCCTCAAGAAGATAACTTCATTAACTGCGATAGCGACTCATATATCAATGTAATAAATTGGACTAAATTTGAAAAGACGGAGCCAGCTAGAATAACGATGAAAAACGCATGGGCTACATTTTATCAAAACTCGAGAGCCGTCAGAAATATAGCCAACTTGAATCACGTCAAAATTTGATGGATTAAAACCACATGATTCTTCTATTGAGATACTAAAAAAATGATAAAAATAAAAAAAAAAAATTTGCTCCTACATTTGGCTGGAATAGTTCTGCTGGAAATATCGATATATTTACTTCCTGATCAAAAGATTAATGATATTTTAAGAGCTTTATTTTTTGATATTAGGATGGCACATTAGGATGGTAGAAACTGAGATCTGGAAGGCAAGTACTAGAACGGTGCACCTGAGGTCAATGACCTCTATAGGGGGAATATTGGTCTCCTTAAGACAAAAGCATTGATGTACCAAACTTTAATATCCGACTGTAAACATCAGAGATATGAAGAAATACGGCGCACTTTGTTTTTTTGCATAGGAGGTGGTACGGTCTAATGGCCATTCAAACACTGATGACATCTACCTTACACAGAAAGCGGCCATTGGAGTAGGTATGACGCTCTCGAAGTGCAAAATGTTCTGAAGAATAGCTCGTTCAACAATATCGTCAAATGGAAAAGTCAGATGATAACTGTTGCCAAGGCCAAAATAGAAACCTATAGCACCCCTCGAAATCCTGCAAAAAAAAAAATTCATAATTTGTTATAAAGGAGTTAAGCAAGGCTTCTTGTATTTTTGTTAATGACTTGAAGGTACTCTTTTGTTGATGTCTTCAAAAGGTCCAAAGTCCCAAGTCCCAGGTTTCTATTTGAAATATAGAATTTACCGTTGCCAAAAGCTAGTAGGTTCTTTCGCTCCCACATTATGTTACTTGTTATCTTCACCATACTCATTGATCGTCATGTTGATTCTGAAATTGATAAGAATAGGAAGTAAGCTATAAATATGTACCTTCTTAAAGCGGCTTCCGAATCAACTCGAGTATCAAATTTCATCAAATTGCAAATATAGAACGGAAGTACTATATTTCTCAGAATCCATTATGGTTATCTTAACTTAATTTCAAGCTAAAATAGACAATAATAAGCATTAATAAGCGATATGCACTATAAAGATAATGTAAATAATAATAGAGCACGAAAAGTAAAAAATACTTGGAATTTTAGAAGAAAATTCTTAGAAAGGAAAGTTGTTTTAATTTCGTTAGGTTTTTAAATTACTAATTGGCCATTCAGTTTTTTTTTCGCAATTGATGGCAATTACCAATAAATTTTTTTAATTAATCAGACATTTTGCTACTTTTCAATATCTACAGTTAATGTGTGAGTCTAATGACGTCAATAGCCACCTCCCCTATATCGGACAAATAAACAAACATATATTCATACAAACCATTTGCTAACCAACAAACTGTTCAAATATTTTTACATTCACACGTTGCTTTTCTTAATGCCTTACTTTTGTTTATCTTGCATCTGTTGGCAGCAATGTTAGTTTATAATTATTTCATGTATCTACAAAATAATAAATTTATCGAGTGCCATAAATGTGTTGAAGCAGAATAGAGCAATATTTATGGTACGTTCAAAGGGGGATTAGTAGACGTAGACAGCACTGTTTATCTCGTTAGGACGTGATTTGTGAAATAGAGTTTATTGTGTGTCAGAAAAATTCATAATTTTTGGTTATTTATTTCAGAATGTAAGTATTTGAATCTTGAGATTGGTGTTTAAAGGAAATTTTTGCGAGTGCAAAAGAGGATATTAATATACCGACTCTTTTGACCCATATCAATTAGTTTGAATTCCAGCTGATTTTATTCATTATCTTCAAGTGAACAAAACAATTTTATTCCTGCATGTTCTTAGATTATCATGGAGCACTTTGAAATTTTTATTTCCAACTCACTGAATCAATTCATTAATGCTATACGTCAAAGAATGATAAAGGTTAACAGCCAATCGGCTTGGATTCGGAAGATAACGCTTAAGCTGAATAAAATTAAAAATGTAAACATTTCATTATAACGTAATATTTTTATTTATAGTTTGTTAAATTGAATTCTCACCTCAAATTTTATTGATAAAGAAATACTTTTGTGGATTAGATTCATGGATAACTTATGATATGATATCGTTGAGCTATAGTGCATATAGCAAAAATACTTCTGTTATGAAAATAGCACTAAAAAATAAAAATTTCCGTTTAAAATTTGGCTGCTTTTTAAAAAAAAATTAAGTTGGCTTTATGATAGATACACCCGTTGGTCTTGTTGTGACAGCGTATCTTTATCCTTGTGCTCATTTTTGTCCCTATCCTTTTCTTTGTTTCCAAATTTAGTTCTTGACCAAACACTTGTTTTAATCCATGCCCAAATTCCCAATCTTATCTTTGTTCGCATCCCCTTCCTAATCCTTGTTCCACTTCTTTTCCCAATCTTAACCTGAATATTGTCTAAAGTGTGTCTGAATCCTTGTTCTATTCCGTGTCTCATTTCTTGTCCTTATTCTTTTCCCAATCTTCTCCTAAATATTGTTTTAAGAGTGTCTAAATCATTATCCTTGTCTCAATTTTTGTCATAGTCTTTTACCCAATCCTTATCTGAATTCTTGTCCTTATCCTCGTCCAATTCAATGCTCTAAACTTTGCCCTACTCCTTATTTTATCCCTCGTTCCGATCGTTGTCCAAATTATTGCCTTATTCTTCTTTAATACTTGTCTTAATCCTTATCCAAAACGTTGTCTTAATAAAGAGTTATGCATTTCGGGTTTCGTAATGTGCAGCCCTGGCATTTGGCAGCTGTTAAATGTTCACGTCATTCAAACTAGTTTTTGTGTAGTTAAAGGTTTGCCGTTCCACAATATGGAACGTTTTATCACCGAACAATGCGTTTCAATTTTTAAATTGTTCTTAAAAAAAATACTTATTTTTCGAAGCAAATTTTCTTCAGCGATTAGGCCCATATCACGCTAGGTGAATAAGCCAAATTGTCGTATATAGGGTTCTGAAAATTCCCAAGCGATTGTGGAGCAGTCAATTGCATCCGCAAAAAATGATTTTCTGGTTTGAATTATTGTCTGGTGGTGTCATTGGTCCGTATTTTTTTAAAAACGATTAAGGTGCAACCGTTACAGTAAATTCTGAGCGGTATGTCTGTATGATAACCGATGTTTTTTTGGCTGAAATTGGAAATATGGATCTGGAAGATATATGGTTTCAACAAGAGGGAGGTTACAAGTCACACAATAGCACCTATTAGGGCTTTATTGTGATGAAATTTTTAGGATACTTCGGGATTTAGCGATGACGCCTCTGACATTTTTGTGGGGCTAATCTTAGGCATTATCTTAAAATTCTCGAGTAATTAAAAAGCAATATTAATCAAGTTATAGCCGAGCTATTGCCCAAGTTGTGCACAAAAATCATCGAAAAGTACCTCAAAAGTATTGAGTCCTGCAAAAACCCCCATGGAGGACATTTGAGCCATATTAAATTTCACGTATAATAACAAAGTTCAAACATTATAACGAATCGAAATCTGCGTTTTTAATGTGTTTTTTTTACTTTCTCAAGGAGAAAATGGATAACAAGTGAAGCTTGTCCTTAATTTTATTTTAATTTAATTCCTTCTTTTTTTTTTTTGGTTTTGCTATAGCATTTCTTTCAATGAGGTTACTTTTTGGAGTTCACAGAGAATGCCTTATGATGACATTAATTTATTTTTTATTTTTATCATGTGACCGAAAACCTAAGGTTAACTACCAATAATTACGGAGTTATAGTTCCATGTAACGTTTTTTCATTGCTGTTGTATTTTAAGTGCATTAATCGGTTGATTCCGTGATGTCGTTTTAGCAATAATTGTTTTTTTAATTTTCGTTATAAGGTCAAAGGACCATTTTTTATTGCCGTACAATAACATTTTCAGCGAGTAATAATAGTTCCATGCAACAATATTGCATTTTTTGTTGCATGAGCTGCTACCTACGCGATCCGATGACGTCACACTTTTTCCTTATATTTGTCGCAAGGCCAAGTATTAAGCCTTCATTTCTGATGTATAACATTAACCGTACATGGAGCGAAAAAATCAAGCATTCTAGTCTTGAATCAAGCATATAGGCTACCAGTTTACACTCATGAGTAAATTTTTCAATTCAAGTATTATTTTGCTAGAATTGAGCAAATTCAAAGAATATGATATTAATTAAAAAATGTTTAATTCAAGAAAGATTTGCTTAAAGCTTAAGAATACTTTTTCTATTTTCAACCCACTGAACCATAAGCGAAGGTTTTGCGCAAGGTGAGAGTTCTGCGAACGTTTTTGGGTAGAATTTTAATTTTGAATTTTTTATTTTATCGTTGAAAAGTTCTTGCTATAGAAGATTAAAATCTTGAACATTACTCATATATAAAAACTGTACTTCTTATACGAAATTCAATAAAACTTATTTTGAGTTGAAAACAAAAAACATTTTTTTATCATTTTAGTAGGTAAAAATTCCTCGTAAATGAACTATTTTTGTTCAGAAATGAGTTCAGAAATGAATCATAAATCTTTATCAAAATCATTTCTTTTGATACAAATTATCGATATGTAATAATAAATAATAATATGCGATAATAAAATTTATAATTCAAAAAGGTTAATTAATTAACTCATTTCTGAACAAAAAAGGTTCATTTCCGAGTGCCGAAAAAAAACTTTCCTATGGTTTATTTCCTAGGAAAGTTTCTGAGAGGCATTTTCGTCCGGCGATTGATTAAAAATGGGTTCATTTCCGAGTGCCGAAAAATAACTTTTCTATGGTTCGTTTTTAATGCATTTCCGAACCAAAAAAAGTACACATTTTGGTCCTTTTTTAACTTATTTCCGAACAAAATAAGGTTAATTTTTGAGCGGCATTTTAGTCCGACGAACGATAAAAAAAGGGTCAATTTATGAGTGCCGAAAATGAACATTTCTACCCGTGAAGGTTCATAAATAAATTCGAACACGTTCACTGGGTTCACTGGGAGAAGATCAATATTTGCTCAAAGTGGGAAAAATTTGCTAGATTCAAGTAACAATTTGCTGGAAACTAGAATAATTTGCTTGGTTTGAGAAATTGATTTTCCTTGAATTAAGAACAATTTGCTTGATTTAAGTTAAGAATTTATTGAAAACTAGAATAATTTGCTTGATTCAAGTAAACAATTTTCTTGATACTAGAATGTTTTGCTTAAGAGGGTATTCTAGTCTAGAAATTTGAAAAAATCGAAATTTGTTTGCCATATTTCGATAGTTTAGATATTCAAAAATATCTCCCTAAAAGGATTTTTCAAAATTCGAATTATTTTTAAAGTTATAATCATTTTAGTGATATAGCACCCATACCGGTTTGGGCGGAACGTAAAACTTTAAACGTGTTTTTCTCGAAACTACTTTTTTCGATGCGGTTGACATAATATCTCAAGTTCTAGTCGACCGATTTACTTGAAATTAGACATGAATATTCTTTTTATATTCCTATATCGTATGAACAAATAAAAACTAGAAATTTTTCATTTTTATATTTTAAAAATTCGGGAAAGTTCAAAAATCAGTGGAATAATCGACCTCAATTTTTGAGTAGCCACCATTTTTAAGAATCCTCAAAAAACGCTCGAAATTCGGGCTTCTAGACTAGAATACTACCTTGATATTAGAAACTTCATTTTCTTATAACGAAAATCCATCAGCAAAGATGTAGGCAGTATGATAACCGATGGTACCATCCGATCCGCACCATCTTAAATATATTTTCGTGTAAATTCCTGATTGATGCTTTTTCGATCTTGTAGCCGCTCTCTCCGCGGCCTCATGACGTCATGAATTTTTTGTTTTTTTTTTTTATATAAGGACTAAAAACCAGCCTTTACTATGCGTGTAATATTTATACTTTAGCACTTTTATAAGTACATAGCTCGTTATACAAGTGGCGTCCGTGGCGTAGTTGGTTAATGTGCGTGGCCGTTATGTCAACGAACTTTGGAGACACAGGTTCGAACCCCAGCAGCGACAGAAAATTATTTGAATTAAAATAATTTTTCTGTACGGACGCCACCTCTCTGCAGACAATGGCAAACCTCAGAGAGTAATCAAAATGCCATGTAAAGCTTCTTGAGAATAAGAACATTTCGTTCATCGCCGTTCGGAGTCGGCGTTAAGCCTGAAGGTCCATTTCTCGTTCAATTTGTGTACAAACTTAATAACACGCACAACACAATTGACCATAAGAATCTAGGTCAAAGTCCTTTCAAGGGCTGAAATGGCCAGTTATTTATTTTATTTTTTTAGCTCGTTATAATTCCATGCAACAAATTTGAAGTTTCGTTGCTTAGGCAGCTCCCTCTCGCATTCCGGTGACTTCTTTATTTTTGTTTTTATTTTTGCAATGAAGTCAAAAAATTGAAATTTACTGCCGTGTCATTACTTTTATCTTATTACACTTTTTCAATATTTATTTTAGAATAAGGACAATGAAACGTATATCATTCGAAAGGTACTGCATCATAGATATGCCGAATTATGTTAGATTTTAAATTGATGACCTTTGACCTGAAATATTAACGTTGAAAGTTTATATTAATTTTAGTTAGGGATCTAAGAACTAGGAAGAGGTAGAATGAAGAATGAGGTATCGGATGAAAGGTCTGGCTGCACAATATGATTGAATATAAGATTGGTGACCTTTGACCTCAAATATCAGCGGAAAAAGAGCATTTATTAAATAAAAGCTAAACTATAAGAGATGGAAAAACATGATATAAGAGAGAAATTTAGACATTCATAAGATGTGCAAAAAAAAATTAATATTTTTCACCATCGTTTACGGTTACCCTACAATAAGCACTTTTTCATGTAACAAGTGTCAATATATATTGTGATGGTAAAATTGCTAACAAATAGTAAATTTTGAAAAATTTCCGTTATTTTGACATCAAAATTATTGTAATATTTTGAAAACTATAGATGTTTTCAGTACAACGTTTTTTGTATGAAAATTCGTTGGTTGAGAAAAATAACGGTATACGAAAACTTTTTTGCTAATATTTTCCACGAATAGTATGTTAAAAAAATTTCCCGTTATTATGACATCAAAAGTATTGCGATATTTCGAAACCTGTAGATTTTTTCCATGCAATGCATTTCTTAAAGCAATGTCATTGCCTCAGAATGTGAAAAAAACAATTGATATTTCAAATTTTGATTTTGCATGCAAATATCTCAGACATTTTTCAATCGATTTTCCCTAAATTTTCTTTGTCTGAAAGTTTAATAAAATGGCTTTGGAGAAATAAGAAAAGATTTACCGTTATCTCACTAATTCAATTTCTTATGCTGTTTTCAAAAACACTATAAAATATTCAATTTTTGCTTAAAAATTAGACCAGACATTCTTTTTTTGTAATTTTTTTTTTGTTTTTCTATTTTCTTCTCTTACACTCTTTCATATACCATATCATTTATTTGCAACAATTGCTTCATTTTGACACATAATTTAATTAAGTGTTTCTATCATCGAAAATCATGAGCTACCCCCTATGATTTTTTTGATGAAAATTACATTTTTCAAAATGTTGTTTTTGTATTTTTTATAAAGTTCTAGAGCTAAAAAAATAATTCCTGTGAAAAAATTTTTCAAATATTTCAAACCACTCCAAAGTTATTTATATATTAATACGCAAACAAAAATCTTGTGGTGCACTTTTTTAATATTTATAATACAAAAAAAGGCATGATTCTTATATCAGTCGAAAGGTAATGAGCCAAAGAGATGTGCCAAAAAATAAAAAAAATTAAATATATTATGTGATTATTGCAGTTTAAAAGAAGTGTATGCACTCTCACTCTCATGCCTGTAATTTGGCGAGGAATAGAACAAGGGACATGGAATAGAACAAGGATTTGAACACACTTAGGACAAAATTTAGAACAAAGATTTAGAAATAAATTTGGACAAGGATAAGGAAAGGATTCGAACAAGGTTAAGGTCAGGAATTTGGATATGGATTAAAAGAAGAGTTTGAACAGGAATTGCAAAAAAAAAAACGGTTTTAATGGCGAACTTAGAGCCATGTCAATGTCCAAAAATTTATGGAATTTGAGAAACTATGTGCTCTTATAATAGGCTAGAGCATTTTTAACGTTAGTATGCAAAAAAACTATTTTTGATTAATATGTCGCTTACAACGTTATTCGCGTCGACTCTTCAATTATTAGTTTGGGAACAAATGAGAGGATAGGGACAAGAATAAGGATAAGGATAAGGACAAAGATGCACTGTCAAAATCCACGGATGGGTCCACATACAGCCAACTTCTTTTTAACTTTACCAAGCTTTTTTCAATAAATATAAAAAAAAAAACAAGAGAAAAATCTATTTTGGCGATACTAGTTATAACAATTATAACAACTATAATCAGTAGTATGCGTAACATTTCTATCCAACGCCGAAGCATTTTTTAAAAATACTTTTTTTAGCTTTTTTGGAAATCTGGGCGGTATGTATCAACGACGTAATGTCATCAATATCAATCATATTCGAGTTGTCAGTTTAAAAATCTTCTGATCAACTGTGAAGTTAATGTTAAATCAATTATGTTTAATAGCGTGTTAAAATATTAAAGTGATAGTGAGCAATATCTAATACATATATCTATAGATTATTGTGATGTCATAAACAAAAATAGAATAATTTGTGTGCTCATGAAAAATAAGGTAAAGTAGTGGCAGGCTATCATAAGAATATCTTTTAATCAGTGGGTATAATTATTTTTAGTTTAAAAATATAATCTTTGGACTGATTACTGTTAATTTGTTAGGGAAGTGCTTTAATAACTGACGATATTTAGTTATTGACAATGACAGTAATTTTTTTCGGACTGTTGGGAAAAATAGTTAAGTGCTTTATTGTATGAACATTGTAGGTTGTTTTGAAATTCAATATCGATTGTTGAAATGTGTGGGTTATTATCTTCCGATGTGATGATTGGATTCTCTGGAGAGACATTCATGGTTCCGGACTTGTAAAGAGAATATAAGTTTGAACAATACTCAACAAAGCTTTGCATTAACATGAATTAATGAAATAACATTAGGTCTGTTTCCGTACAAACTTGAAGAAAAGTTCAAGTAAAGTTCAAGCTGTGAGAGTAATTTTACTATCTGTCGAAATGGGAGAATTTACACAAAAGTACGGAAATGACTTCTAGCGAGATTCAAGCCCAAAAACAGCTGATTGCCTATAAACGTAAGCAGCGCCAAATCTATTTACACCAATTTGACATTTTCTTGTTCTTCTTGATGCTTCTTCTTATCGTGCTCGAAGAAATTGTTCAAGCAAAGTTGAACCTAGTTTCGAGGCTCGAGAGAGAGTGGCATTTTGCTTGTTCTTCTTCTCTCTCGAGCTCGAAAAATGTGTAAAGAAACGCCTTCAAGCTAACTTGAAGTAACTCGGAAACAGACCTATTACGGAAACAGACCTATTAACTAATAAAAGGTGTATCAATAAGAGCTGTAAGATTTGATTCTTGATTAAAACGAACAGTTTTTTGGATGTCTCTTAAATTCTTATTGGATTATAAAGTAATTATAGGGAGATAATGAAAAAATCTCTTTCAAATAGCCGCCTCGGCTTAGCTTGCAGACTTTAATCTTTTTATCGAAATTCACGATCACTATTTCGCCAAATGGGGGTTTTATTTTGGCGGTGGTGACTTCGATGTTTGCTTTGAGTGTCGGACTTATTTGCAGAAGGTTGGCATAGACGTTACTTTTAACATAACCCCAAAAGAAGAAGTATGACGGCGTTCAATTGGTGTCTCCAAAACACAAAATTACGTGACCAGGAAACTTCGTGCTCTATACGAGGGCGGTCTTTTAAGTGTTGCACCTCGGTAATACCAAGCATTGCCAGGTGAATTTTTACTGTTCTATTTGAAAAGTTGACATTTCCTAGCATAAATGTACTTACAACATTTTGGTGTATGTGCGCAAACTAGTCAACAGTAGTTTGACAAATATGTTTCAATAAAGAAATGCAATTAACACATGAACATTTTCGGGTGATTATTTTTTACTATTTTGGTCGTGGATTGACAAGAAAATAATGTATCGATCAACTTAGTTTGACTTTTGGTGATGAAGTACTACACCCAGGGACTGTAAAACACTAGTGCAATGAGTTAGAGTGTTGTCGTCGTTCTCGCCAAGATGAATTTCGTGAAGGTTGTCCAGGAACAGCTGTTGTGGCAGAAAAGATCAACGCTGTGCGTGAACTGCTAGAAGCAGACCGGCATGTGGTATACCGTGAGATGGAGTCATCCTTGGGTATATGTGGGACTAGCATATGATTCAATTTTACATGAACATTTAGGCGTTAGGAGGATTTGTTCCCATTTGAACATTTAGGCGTTAGGAAGATTTGTTCCCATTGAATACCCCATAATTTAAATGTTGCTCAAAATAGGCTCTTGTCGATTGGATCAAGGAAATGCTGAAAAAATACAGTGGGGTTGGTTCAAAACACGTCTGCGGCATCACCATAGATGACGAATCATGGATTTACTCTTATGCACTCGAAACAAGGCAACAATAAATTGTTTGGATCTTTCAAAGTTAGCAAAAACCCGACAACAGTTGTCCGCGGACGGATTACATCCAAGCAAATGATTGCCAGTTATTTCAGAAAAACTGATCATGCCGCAACTGTATCACTTGAACAACGGAGAGCTGTAAATACTGAACAATCATTTGTTTGCCGAAAGTCTTCGGAAAATTGAGGAAAACCAACCACCGAAGAAAGATCATCCTCCAACAGAACAATGCGAGTTCCCACACATCAGCTCAAACAAAAGAGTTTTTGAGCACTCAAAACGTTAAATTGATGGTTCATCCGCCTTACAGTCCTGACTTGACACCCACTGACTTCTTTTTGTTCCCTCACATTAACAAAAAATGCGCGGTGAGCGTTTTTCTACTCCCGAACAGGCTGTTGAGCAGTGTTGTCACTTGAAAATCTTGTATAGTGGTAGATTGAGTCTAAAAAAGTGGTAGATTTAAAAAGTGGGTGGTAGATTTTTTTTCCTTAAGGAAACCATTCAAAATCCTTATTTGTATGTACACATATACATATTTTAAAAATCCAGTATTTTTAAAATTTTAAGTTTTATGGAAATAAAAATAGAAGAACATTCATAGGCATTGCATAGAAGAACATAATTTTTAATGAAACGTTGACTAGTGAAAAATAATTATATATGGTATTCAGGCCCGTAGACAAGGGGGGGGTTTTTAGGGTTAAAACCCCCCCCTTATGGTCCAAAAAGTATAAAAAATAATATATTAGCATTAATATAACGTTGCCAATGTGCGAATACTTGCTGCACGTGCGTCTTTTTTCTCTTACAGTGCAAACTGCAAGTGCAAACAGCTACAGCGAAAACATCAACATGCTTAAGTATCGAAAAAAGTTCGATACATTCAATTGAACTCTGTCTACCACCAGCAATTTAAGAATTTATTGCGTTAACAGGTGTTACGTGAAAGTGGTGAAATTTTGATTGAGTTTTGTTAGATAAGTTTAAGAGTTTCTATTGTTAATTTTACTGTGCCAAAACTACAAAAATGATTCTACTTAATTGGCTGCAGAAACCAGAAGTAAAAAAGGCTAGAAAGGTTGAAAGTAAGTTCTTGATTTAAATGATTTTTTTTCCTTTATCAAAGCGTAAATGTGTTAAAAAGTTGCCGAATATTCCTGTATGTTTGAAAGCTGTGTTTTTTTGGTAGCGTGTTTGCATTGATTGAATATTAATAGATTAACTTTTTGCTCGATGCGGAACCGACAAAATCCGAATAATATTATATTTCATCTGTATTGCAGAAAACGTTCAAGAAACTTTGGAATCTGAAAAGCTTTCAGAACTTCCTTTGTAACCTGCAGTTGAAGAAAGCTTTAATGTTGACAGCTATGTTGAAAGCGGTAGTACAAGTTGTGGAATTAATATTTTACTTTTAATGTTTATAACTCTAAGTTTGTGTGTATGGTTGTAGAAGTTGTTCCAGAAATATCATTTGATTTATCGGAACTGCCTTCGACTTCGAGAGTATATCAATGTCCAAATAACGATATTTCCAAGTTGATGAGCAATATTTCTGATTCGAACCGCCTTGAAAGTTTTCAAAGTATTTATGTGCCTCCCCAAATTTTAATTTTCCTGCCAGCGGTTTTCGCAAACTCCGATTTAAGCATACTTGGTTGAACCGTTGGCATTGGTTGGTTTACTCCAAATTAGAAAATTCAGCTTATTGGAAGTTTTGCATATTTTTTAGCACTGGTTTTGGAGGTGCAGGATCACAACCTCTTGGTAATTTTACTGAATGATAATAAAAACTTTTTAAATAAAATTTTTTAACCTTTTCATTGTGGCCTTTACAAAAGTCAGGAAATACGAGAAAATGTCGTTATTCTAATCGTGGTTATTTTTATATAGAATTTTAAACCGACCGTTTGCAAGTAAATTATTAAAATAATAATATAAGATGCTTAATTATCGTCATTTTAGAAGTTTGTCTTGAAAATTTTATTTTTTAGCTTCTTTCTGTATTCCAAAATGACAGTGCAAAGATAAGCAAGATATATAGCCGAAACACATTGAGCTCAACAAACGACAGTTTTGAAATTATAGAACACACGTTTTTTATGTTCAATGGGTGTGCATCCTTAAGCATACATAGGGATTGCAGTGTCACAGCGGACGCTGTGTTATTAGAATTAAAAAAAAAAAAAAAAAAATAAGAAGACTTAATCTATATATATAAAAATCAAATGCGTGTGCGTTTTGCTAAGGCTCAGAAACGGCTGGGCCGATTTTAATATTTCCTTTTTTGTATTGTTTGCCTTAATACAGATGTGGTTTAGAAAGAAAGAAAATTACAAAAACTTCAAGGAACAGCGGAAAAATCGAAAAAATCAAAATTGGTGATTTTGTATGGGAATTGCCACATCAGACTACTTTAAATAGCCAACAAATCTTAACGGCAGGACGGATTTAACTCAAATTCAGCACACACATTACTTGAATCCTAGATTAGGTTATGGAATACTTGGTTTTGACCACGCCCCTTCTTCTGCCCCTTTACAAGAAACGTAAATTATCTTACTAGCATACTTTAATTAGCGAAACTGTGCGTCTAAATAATTAAAAGAAAATTCTGTCAAAAAATATTCACATATCTTCAAAATTGCACAAAATATTAGTACAGCGTCTTTTTCTAATAACTTCGTTTCCTTAGAATAACAAAAAACTATCAGAAATTCGTATTTCTTATTGATATATTATAATAATTTTAATATTGATATATTATAAGTATTTCGTTGATAAATTCAATTTAAGCACTTAATAAACCAGATTTGAAGAAAGCTCCAACGTATTCATTTTTTACTCCAAAAATCACAAAAGCTGTCATTTCAATAAATAAAAAAAACTTTAAAAAAAAATTATTTGTTTGCCCATTGTGGGGATCGATCCTTAGACCACCTCATGGCTTCAAAACTAACAGTTGAGCTGACTATTTTTATTCAAATTGAAATGTACTAAAAAAATTTTCTAATAGAATTCGCAATAAAATGATATGACAGCATAATCTTTTGAATGCGAATAACAGCAGCCTATTACATTCCGTGTTAATATAGAATATTGGAGTGTTTCATGCACTCAATATTTGATTCGATTGGCACCATTGGCACCATTTGTTATCGATCATGAATGTTCGATAAAAAATTAATTTCGGGTGGAATCGTGATTTTAGGGCGGGACGAAGTTTGCCGGGTCCTCTTGTATAAATATATAAAATAAACAAAAATAAAGTAAATTAATTTTTGTTTTTTGTATTTGGTGTACAAAAAAGTTTTAAAGTGTTTTTTTTTCAAGTTTGTCACTTTATTGTGAAAAATTTGTTACAAATTCATTTTTCAAAGTATTGTTCATTTCTAGCCACTAATTTTTCACATCTTTCTGGTAATTATATAAAAAATACGTTTTCATTTATCGATATCAAAAACTATCGATATTATTTTTAATCCAAACCCCCCCCTTAGGTAAATCCTGGCTACGGGCCTGATGGTATTGCATTTTACATTCAGTTTAATACTAAACCTTTGAGAAAATATCAAAAATAAAAAATAAACATAAAAAAATAATTCATGAAAAAGTATGAAAGCTAATTTTATTTATGAACTTTCAAACCTTTCACTCAAACCTTTGAAATTCTGAAATAATGCACTGTTTGTCCTTATTTCACAAATATTTTCCTTGTAATGCACTTGCATCTGTTTCTTTCACTTCTGAACTAGCCGATGAGCAATCACAATGACACGCAGAAAAAATGCATTCACAATGATAAAATTCAAGTCCTAAACAGAGCTCAGTAAATATTAAAGTGGTAAATAAAATTTTGTGAAAAAAACTGAAAAAAATTTTATGACTGAAATAAAAAAGTGGTAGATTTTAGTAAATTTCAAATAGTGGGTGGTAAAAGTGGTAGAAATGAAAAATGTCGAAAAAAGTGGTAGATCTACCACAATTGTGGTAAAGTGACAACACTGCTGTTGAGGCTTTAAAAAAACTTAGTTTCGGAGATATCAACTTATAAGTGCTAACTGTGTCCAAAATTGTTTCAAACGAATGCAAAAGTGTATGATCGTCTTGGAGAATTCTTTGGAAAACAATAAAAGCATTTTCACTGATTAACCACTGTTTTTTTAGCATCATTGGAGAAAGTAGAATCCTTGTTGTGTTTATCGTAGACACCTTGCCTGTTCGGTTTAATTCAATGTTGCTCCGTAGGAAGAGTCGAGGTTCATGGAATTGATGACCAACAGATAAATCTTACGGACGTCAATACCATGCTAATGACTCACATCAATGTCCTTCCAAGTATCTCTTTGGCGTCACTTCCATGACTCCAGACGCGACCGACGTCCTGTCATAGTAGTTTCAACACCAGTTGCACACCATAGTTTAGTGTATATTTAAATTAATAAATATACTGTATGGATAGTAACCAACATTGGAACGAAACAGTACCAATCAGGAATGATTAGCTGGATCACCATCTACATTTATTGGTGGAAATCGAGACCCATCTAAAATATCTGACTAAATTTGGGCCTTGCCACCCGGCTGTACAACTGCGCAATTCCACGCCGACCAACTCTGGTATGCTCGCGACATTGACCTACCACAGCCATTACGATACTCCCCGAAGGGCCAGCCTTCTTTGTTTGCCAATTTCTACCTCTTTGTTCTCAAAACTGACACCTCAGATAACAAAACATCCAATTTGACATCAATTTTGCAGTAAAACTGTCCAGTCTTATTTAATACTATCCATCAGACATGTAAATATGCCAGTGGAATTGCGATCGTGTATCTGCTGAGGTAAGGACTATCCACATGCTATAATTTATTTAGAATGATTGCTATTCCCTCGTAGACATAACGCTACCCTTGTTTAAAACAATGGTCTAACCTACTCCCCAAATTCTGTGACCAAGTCCACGATCTGGGTAGTCCCTTCTACATTTACACAGGATAGGGCGAACCCGTTGACTGCGACCATTCTCCTTTATCCTGCCTTTAGACAGGTTGCTCATGAGAACAGGCGGAGTTCCTGCTGAAAGAAGACGACGTTTATGCCTGTTTACTCCATCTCCGAATTTATCGTGTTAGGATCCGATAATGAAGTAATTTTTGTCTGCTTGTTAACGGAGCAGAGTAAAAACCAGCAGAGTAAAAATGAACTTCGTCAGAAAATACGATTTTTTTTTGCAAAATGATTTCGTATATCTTAAGCTTTTGATGTACATATATCTTGAATCTTTGATATGTTCGATTCTCTAGAAATTTAAGATTTTTGTTTAGCTAAGGTTTTGGCAGTTAACCTTTCTTCTTAATTTTTACGACGTATCAATAATACTATCTAAGTCCAAAGTCAATAGTACATTCCAGATTAAGGAGTTTATATCAACAGCTAAACTGTTGTGATCCGCATTAGGAAAGGCGTACACTGTTCAGCTGTTGAATGAGTGGGATAAGTTAAGCGCTAAGGTGTAAAATATCTCTTTTTAAGTGATATGTAGATTTTCGTAATTTCTCTCTGACTTTGGCCTTTTTTCTTAATTTTTGAATGAACAACCGCCCTTCCTCTCAACAATGTTCTGCGCAATCAATTTTTATCCTTAAGCCCATATCTCTGTTTAAATATAACACTATCCAAAATCTATTTTACTATGGATCATACCAATTATTGAGATAATAGAAATTAAAGTTTTGAATATGATCTTGATTTAAAATTAAGTTTCTCCAAAGTTAGGAGGACAACTCCGAGTATTTTCGTGAGATATAAAAAATAAATGAAAGTTCCTCACAAAATTCAAAGTTATAAAAGCTAAATTGATGCATAAAATTTATTAAAAAAAAATTTCTCACGACAGTTTGAACATGTTTTGACCAATATAATGCGATTTCCTTTTCACAAGTTAATGCCTTCTTTTTTGAAATTGTTAAGCCGAAACGCTTACTGATAAGTTTCCGAATGCCAGTTAAAAGCTTTGAGCAATTTAAGCCTTTAATAACTTTGAAGCTCTTTAAGACAACTCCGTGTAGCACAATCTAATCAAATGAGCGATAAAATAACAGTTAAAATATATTTCAAAATCCCGAGGCAGCGTCTGAGAGAACGAGAGAGAGAGCTTTTTGGTTCTAAAGCAGTAAGTCTCGAAGATAAGAACAGTTTCTAACGGGACTCTAGTATCATGCTTTATATAAAAACAAAATATTTCTAAGCAAACGTTTAATAGATTGTTGGTAATACTAAAGAAAACGGCAGAAACAAAAGCGAAGCAGCGCGTACGTCGAGAGTAAAGTGAAAAATTACTTTAAAAATAAAAAAATTGCTTTGAAATAATTTTCCGCTTGCCGTGAATTAACAAATTTGAAATTATTTATAACAAACTGTGTGTTAAAAAGACAATTAACAATAAAAATGTGTACCAAGGGTCTAGTGGCTCTGATTGTACTGATCTCTCTTACAAATTCTCGGGCTGTCGATTTGAATAATACTGATATTTATATTGTCAATAATGAATCCCGTTACACCATTCTGCATCCGGATATTAACTTGGTAGCATTCAATAAGGTTCATCATGTCAAGGGAAACTATGTATTTTCAGCTGGTGAACAAATTAGCGGTAAGTAGTGCTTTCCAGAGTTACACCATGCGACGACACACCATCTACCCCTTCCACATCATGCTCGCCATAGACTTGATAATGATAACAACATGAAATCTTGCTTTAACTTTGAGTTGATATCGGTTAACCTCATGATATTGAAACCACTATTTTTAACCATTTTTAATAGATATATACAATATCAATATTTGTGTTAACACAAGTGTTACTAACGGCCTGATACGGGCTAATATGACAGAGGCGGTTATTTATTTACTAATATTAAAAAAATATTCTTGTCATCAACGGAATGTTAAATCTAATTCTATACATTTTGCTAAAATTGAAGGAACTGGATATTATGACTCCTTCCAGTCAGGTTTGATTTTAATCTTGATCTATAAAATATTTTGGGGAAAGATACTCTTCTTGTTTCAACAAGAATTATAAAAATGTCGATTCTAAAACTAAATATTTCACTTTGCGTTGAATAGACTTTTCTGGAATTTAAGGTTTTTTTCCTAGTAGGTAATTGGCCAAAAAATAATTGCAGAGAATAATTTTTTCAAATTTCCCAATTATTTCTCGAATTATTGTGAGTATATAAATTATCTATTCTATTTGTTTTTTTTATAACATCTGAGCAAAGTCCGAGCTGTTATAAAAAAGGGTCATAAAAAGTGTTTGTGGTTCTTTTGTATCTGATAGCAAAGTTCTACAGTCTTTTATTGTTCTTTGTATAAGGCTTGCCTTTTAAGTCTTGCGTCTAACAATGATAAACAGCGGTTAATCAGTGAGAACGCTTTTTATTGTTTTTTAAAGTGTCCACCAAGATGATTGCATTCGACTTTTGCATTCGTTTGATCCAATTTTCGACGCAGTTAAGCCACTCTGAAGTTGGTATCTCCAAAATTAGGTTTTTGAAGGCCTCAACGGCCTTTTCGGGCGTAGAAAAACGCTCACCATGCATTTTTTTCTAATGTGAGGGAACAAGAAGAGGTCAGTGCGTGCCAAGTTGGGACTGTAAGGCGGATGACCCATCAATTCCACGTTTTGAGTGCTCAAAAACTCTTTTGTTTCAGCTGATGTGTGATACCTCGCATTGTCGTGATGGAGGATAATCTTCCTTCATTGGTTGGTTTTCCGCAATTCTCCGAAGACTTCAGGCAAACAAATGTTTGTGTACCATTCAGCATTAACATTTCTTCGTTGCTCAAGTGATAGAGTTGCGACATGCCTGTTTTTTCTGAAATAACTTTCAATTATTTGCTTGGATCTACTCCGGCCGCGGACCACTTTTGTCCGGTTTTGCTAACTTTGAAAGACCCAAACAGTGAATTGCTGCTTTGTTTCGCGCTCATAAGGTGGATCCGTGATTCGTCACCTATGGTGATATCGTAGACATGTTCCGAAATGCACCAACCGAAACGAGCCTTTTTTTTTGAGCAATCGTCAAATTATGGGTTATCCAACGGGATAAAATTTTCCTGACCCCTAAATGCTCATGTATAAAATCGAATCGTATGCTAGTCCCACTAATTCCCAGGGATTACTCCATCTCACGGTATGCCAAATGCCGGTCTGCTTCCAACAATTTACGCACAACATCGATGTTTTCTACCACAACAGCCGTTCCTGGACGAAATTCAAGAAATTCGTCTAGGAGAGAACGACAACAATGCTCGAACTCATTGAACCAGCGTCTTATAGTCGTTGGGTGTGGTGCTTCATCACCAAAAGTCGTACTGAGTTGAGCGATACATTCTTTTCTTGTCAATCCACATCGAAAATCGTAAAAAATCATCACCCGAAGATGATGATCATGTGTTAATCCCATTTTTTTGCTGAAATAAAATTTTTAACCCAACAACGCACACATAACAAAAATACACATTGGCAAACATACATCAAAACGTTGTGAATAGGTTTATGCTAGAAAATGTTAAATTTTCGAATGGATCTGTCAAAATTCATCTGGCAATGCTTAGTGTTGCCCTCCTATGTGTAAGGAATTAAATTCCCAAAATTCTTCTTCTTGTATAAAAAATCAATGAAAAGATCGTAATATTATTCAAATTCGAATTTTAAAAACATATTACATACAATTTTCTTATTTGTCCAGAAAGAAGTCACTCACTTTTAGTTGTCGTAACATCAAACTTGACCTCTATCTTGTTATCATGAAAATCTAATGTCGAAAAATTCCTACGGAAATGTTCTTTGTTTAGAAATTTACCTCTTTTCCAGGTCCTCCTAGCTTAAATCGTCAGTATTCCAGTGGGTTTATTAGTTTACTTTTAGTTTTATGACACATTACTCCGAGTAGTTCTGCTTTTGTTTTAATAATTTTCTCTTTGTCAGGTCCATCTCCAAACATGCTTACAAGGTTTTGTCAACCTTCCATATTTTCTAAACATTTTTTGTTGCATTCATGCCCTGATTCATATTATCATGGTGAACACCAGGGCTCTCATCACGTAACTTTCAAAACGATAATCGTTCAAACGATACTATCTGACGATATCGTCAAAAGTTTGATTCATATAAGACCCTCGCTATCATCTCGTTCATCGTTCAGTTTTTTAAGTTTAAAAGTCACTGGAAAACCTCAGAGCACCGCAAATAGCGCATGCATAAGCCAGCCGGTTTGAGTCTGAACTTATAAAAAAAAACTGGAAATTGTAAAAAACTCGGGCGGCTTGCACCTTCAATGTGCGCTGTTGCACATAACGTCCTCTATTTCATAAACGAATGTAGATCCCATTTTGAAACTTTTCGTGTAACATATGCATAGTTTTAGCTTTGCCTTGAATAAAAAAAAAGATTAAAAAAATAAATGGTCGAAGTTCAATTCCGGTATTCTACCGAATTACGTTCGTCACTCAAAAACAGAATCAAATTTCGCACCCGATACATTTAAAAATTATTTTCATTATTATTTACAACTATAAATATAGCCAAACGATACCAAATAAGCTATCGCGCCAAATAATCGATTCGACGATATCATTTGACAGTTGTTAGCCATACATGAAGCAAGCAAAACGATATCTTTAAGACGATACTACAGTTTTAGAGTTACGTGAAGTTAAACTATCGCCAAGACGATATCGTCAAACGATTCTCATCATACGTAATCAGAGCCCAGGTGTTAAGATGACACAACACCAATAAGCTTACTTAGAAACTTTAGTCAGGTTTAACACTAAATATAGGTCTCCTATTTCAAACACATTAAAAGTAAAATCATTTGAAATGCCCTGTTATTTCTGCTAGTTTGTACCGGTTTTTGTTAAAACTGTCATCTGGTTCTCTTGAATGTACCCATAAGCTTACCCATCTCAGACCCATTAACTTCTTCTATTGCCCAAACGTGGATTTCTTCAGGCCTTCAGGTTTTATGAGGTTTTATTTAAACTTTTAGTATTAACGCCTTCGACAATCTATCACATCCTCTATTTTTGATATCGGAGATTAGCCTTATCTTGTTGTTGTTTAAATTGTTTGTTGTTTTGATCATTACTGTTTATTTATGGTACATAAAATTTACTCAATACTATATTTTTTACTTCAATATTATCGTGAAACGCTCTACGGTAATTTTCCAGATACTTACAGTGCCTTGGTCTTAACAATGTTGGACTTCCAGTACTTTCTTTTCAGTATATTTCTTTATTAGGTTGTAGTTGCATTTAGGACAGATGAAATTTTTCAACTTCACAACAACTTCCAACAAAGTGAGTTGATTATCGATGCCAATAGGTAACCCTGCTTCAGTTATTATTGGAAGTTCAAAGAAACTGTAACGCTTCCTTGACGACGACCCAAACCTCTATCTTATAAAGTCAATCTTATGAATCGTAAGACACTGTGATGTACACAATATTAAGTTATTGACTGAATTGACTATTGACTAGTTATTATTGAATGTTTAAAGAAACTGTAACGCTTCCTTGACGACGCACCCCTCTATCTTATAAAGTCAATGGCACGAATCGTAAAACACTGTGTGGGACACAATATTGAGCTATTGACTGTATTGACTATTGACTCTATTGACGTTTGACTCTAATGGCTTTCGCCCATAGGACTTAAAGCCACTGGAAGCTCTTTTACAAGAGGTAGTGACTTGAGCGGTGCTTATCCCATTTCAGAGCTAATCCCTCTATAATAAAAAAGCTTAAAACATGGATATACATATCATAAAACTAGTAAGAAATGATCTTCGACTGGGCCGAAGTTAAAATACCCCCACGGCCGAACCAAAGTATATTCAAAGTTTTAAGCAATCAATAAAATATTTATCCGTAAAAAGTTTTCGTTATATTTTTAACAGAAAATATTCGCTTTTGTTTTTTGATAAAATGGCTTTGTATGGGAGGTGAATTCCATACATATAGTACACGTTATATATCAAAGTTTATATGCAAAATTTCAAGTCCATACATTAATTTTTGTGGATTTTAGAGAAATTTTACCTTTTTGATAAAGTCACTTTGTATGGGAGGTAGGCGTGGTTTTCATCCGATTTGGTTGAATTTCATACTTAGAGTGTATTTTGAACATCAAAACTTATATGCAAAATTGGAATTCCATATATTCATTTTTGTTGAATTCTAAGAGATTTTACCGTTTTGATAAAGTCACTTTGTATGGGAGGTAGGCGTGGTTTTCATCCGATTTGGCTCATTTACGAACTTGACCTTCATTTTTTAGATAAAAGCTTAAATATTTAATTTCGTGATGATAGCTTTAAAATTACGGCTGTAATCGTGATCACAGACAGACGGACAGACGGACAGACAGACGAACATGGCTAAATCAACTCGGGTGGTGATGCTGATCAAGAATATATATACTTTTCTATACCTACCACGCCTCCTTATGGGCGTTACAAACGGAGTGACAAAATTAATATGCCCCCATTTACGTTTTTTAAACGTGGGGGTAAAAAAATTAGGTGTTCTACTATTCATGGGTGTGGTCTTTCGATTTTCAAGGCCAAAATGGCATTTAATTCACTCAAAAAGTTTTGAAAAAAAAACAACTGGCGAACGTTCACTGAAAAAGTAATTTTTGGAGCCATGTTTTTTGAGTGTTGGAAGCACTATTTTGACCCTAGAAATCAAAAAACAAAACCAAAATGATTAGTTTTCATGGATCCATGATTTAAGCTTATCATATTAATGGGTTAGGCTCTGGTTAAATTAGTCGTGTTTAACTCAAAAAGTTAGCTGTTTTAACCTATAATTAAGTTGAACCAAGTCACCAAATTTTGATGAGTTTACCTCGGTTTAAGTTTACATTTGCTAAACCAACTTAACATATAACGTGCCGTTTCTTTAAAAATTTCTACGGAACCGCCAAGGTTTAGTTCCGGAAAGACGTAGTTTTTGGAAACAATGAGAAATCTACGGTAATCAGTGATTTTTAATAAGCCTTACAGGGGGCATTTATTAACTCTCAGTGGTTTGCCATTGTCTGATAGCGGATCATAAAACTGATATTTAAAAAAAAACTTTCTGTGTTTAGAAAATCGGCATCGGAAGGTTTACGCAGTTAACGCTTTCGACCACGGGACACCACTGAAGTTGAAGAATTAACTCTCCTTTAAGACCGACCGAAAACGATAAAGAGCGCAAACCTCAATCATTGATATGTGTAAATTTTATTCATGAACCCGGACCTAAATGGGTAGTATCAGAGGTATAGGGTCTAAGCTTCAGAAATAAAATTTAGAAAATAAAGTAACAAAATAATGGTTTTTTCAATAATTTTCAATTTACAATTTAGCAAGAAAATTTTGTTGGAGGAAAGTTTTTTTTTTAATGTATATTTACACTAAAAAAGATATAGTTATAAAAAAAAGTGACTTTCACTATAATCTGTTTCGAGTCTATCGCGAACTTACTCAAAAAAAGAAAAAAAAAAAACTTTAATAGAACCAAATATTTATGACCGGAAATTCATGACTATTGAACGCCGTACCTGGTTCATGAGTATACAGTCTTATTAGTCATGTAAAATCTAAAAAATTCTGTAAATTTTTCCTATCTTGGCAAAATAAAGACAGAAGTATTAACCATGGCCAAGTTTTTTGTTTGGAATGAAAGGGTATTTCAGATATCCGTAAATTGTGTGTTAAATTTGACAAAATTGGAACAATTTCGCGACCTTAACTCTTATTTCAGATAACGATACGTGCTCTTTACATGCAGTTACACTAAAAGCTACCCAGTGGAAACTGTCCAAAAAATATCTACGGAGCGCTCTATTGGGATGTATGAAGGATTGCTCCGAACCAGTTGCAGATCTACATACGGGCTGAAAAGGCTTTAGCCCAACCCCTTGGAGAATTTTTTGTATGAGAAGAAACGAAAAAAGTCAAAAAAGACGCTCCCCATTGGCATACAAAATTATAGTTTCAGCCCCCCTTTGGTGAATCCTTGATACGCCACTGCTCCGAACCCCTTGCATTTTTTACTAAATTTTTACTTTGGTTGTGAATGGAGGCGAAAACTTTTTTTGACCGCTGAAAAGATAACCCTATAATTGTTTCTTCACTATTGGAGTATAAAAGGGGTACTCGTCTATTTGAAGTTTATTTTACGTATCTTACTGTGTTCGTTTATTTCTCGCATATTGCTCTACACTTAGCTTGAATTACGGGATTTAAATGAAATCTATAGATTTAATCTTATTCTTCAATAGCAAAATTTCTCAAGTTAATTCAAGGTAAATGAGATAGCATTTAAAGAGATCAGATAAGCCTTGACTTGACGTAGAAAGTATTGACGAGCAATGATCGTGAGTCTACGCAAAACAATTGAACAATGGCGCGTGTACTTTTAGCTAATGACGACATATTTATTAATCGATTGAATTGAGTTTTGGAACTTTTGACAGAAAAAAGATTGAAGATCGAGCGATAAGATAAAATTCATTTCACAACAAAATAAAAAAAATAAAAAAGAGAATTAGTTCAACTTATAAAAGAGTCAGCATCAAATGGGTGTATCAACAAGAGGTGCAAGATTTGTTTTTTTTTTTAATGAAACGAACAATTCGCACTCCATCTTCAAAATACCATCTCCATCTTCAGGCACAACTCAAAATTTACAAATTTTTGCTTTTAAATGTTAAACTATTCGTAGTGATAACCTCCATCAACTATCAAAATTTTGCACTCATCTTTCAAAAATCGTTTTGTCTCCTATTTTTTGTATGGATTCCTTTGAAGAACAAACTAGTTTTTTGCTTCTCCTGAATATTTTTATACCCCCACGTTTAAAAAACGTAAATGGGGGTATATTAATTTTGTCACTCCGTTTGTAACGCCCATAAGGAGGCGTGGTAGGTATAGAAAAATATATATATTCTTGATCAGCATCACCACCCGAGTTGATTTAGCCATGTCCGTCTGTCTGTCCGTCTGTCCGTCTGTCTGTGATCACGATTACAGCCGCAATTTTAAAGCTATCATCACGAAATTCAATATTTAAGCTTTTATCTAAAAAATGAAGGTCAAGTTCGTAAATGAGCCAAATCGGATGAAAACCACGCCTACCTCCCATACAAAGTGACTTTATCAAAACGGTAAAATCTCTTAGAATTCAACAAAAATGAATATATGGACTTGCAATTTTGCATATGAGTTACGATACTCAAAATACACTCTAAGTATGGAATTCAACCAAATCGGATGAAAACCACGCCTACCTCCCATACAAAGTGACTTTATCAAAAAGGTAAAATTTCTCTAAAATCCACAAAAATTAATGTATGGACTTGAAATTTTGCATATGAACTTTGATACATAATGTGTACTATGTGTATGGAATTCAACCAAATTGAGTGAAAACCACGCCCACCTCCCATCCGAAGCAACTTTATCAAAAAACAAAAGCGAATATTTTCTGTAAAAAAAAAGGAAGACGTTTTTACAGATAAACATTTTATTGATTGCTTAAGACTTTGAATATACTTTGGTTCGGCCGTGGGGGTATTTTAACTTCGGCCCAGTCGAAGATCATTTCTTACTAGTTTTATTTTGAGTTGTGTCTCTCTTGAAGATGAAGTGCGAATTGTTTGGATGTGACTTTAATTTTTATTGGAATATAAAGTAGTCACATGCAGTACGCATGCAGATTCGTGACAGTGTGGACGTAGATAGATCGAGTTCTCGAGCACGGGGCAGAATAGCGGTGCTTGTCGAGTATGTCCGGGGTGAAGTTGTTAAGGTGTCAGCATATCTTGCAGTGAGCTAAACTCTCGGAATTTTTTGATTCTAGTTTGTTCCATACACACATCTCAAAAGACACAAGATTACGAGGAAAATTTTCAGATAAATTTGTTCTACGCATTGAAGAGGAATATGCAGTGACTTACCTTATTTTAAGTACTCTCAATCCAACGCACAGTAGATCGTGTAATGGAGAAAACAATTTTTTGTTGTCTCGAAACCCAACAAAATAGGTATCCTTTATAAACGAAATACTTCAAATAAATTATATCCAAATTATCAGTCCAAAAAAAGAATATATTTGTGGATTCCATAAAACCTTTAAAATAAATCCTTTAAAACAATGAGAGTCTCTTCTTTCAATCTTCGTGAAAAAAATTACCGATTTTTACAGATCGTTGAATAAACTATCAGGCGTTCAAAAACGTTAAAAAGATTTTTGGAGATGGCATCACTAGTATTAAAACGAATCGAACAATGTTCCAACCAACTTCATTTTGAAGCCTCATCATTAGGTTTTCTTTTTCAGCATGTGTCGTTTCGCTGAAGTGTAAAAAACATAGTTTTTGTGTACTGCGAATATGTCAACTTTTGTGTCAACAAAACACAATTTGCGGGAAAGCTTACTTTTCTACTTTCATTTCAAGAAAAATGCAACTGAAGGTCATCAAATGCTGCAAGAAGCTTATGGGGAACATGCTTCCACAATTTCCACATGTGAGTTTTGGTGAACACTTTAGAAGTGGTGATTTTAATACCGATGACAAAGAGCGCATGTCTCTTTGGCTAGAAAGAGACGGCTAGAAAAGTTTGAGGATGCCGAATTGGAGGCTATATTGGATGAAGATTCGTGCCAAACGCAAAAAGAACTCGCAAAAACATTGGGAGTGACTCAATAAACCATATCTGTTCGCTTAAAAACCATGGGAGTATTCCAGAAGGTAGGATATTGGGTGCCGTATGAATTGCGAGAGACGAGAGACGTCGAACGCCGTTTTTTCACTTGTGAACAGCTGCTCAAACGTCAAAAAAGAAAGGAATTTTTGCATCGTATTGTTTCTGGTGATGAAAAATGGGTTCATTACGATAACCACTAGCGCAAAAAATCATACGGGCCGCCAGGCCATACGTAAATTCACAGCGGCAAGGTTATGCTCTATATTTGGTGGGACAAATTGGGTATTGAATATTATGAGCTGCTACAACCGGGTGAAACTATCATAGAGCAACTCTACTGAACGCAATTGGTGCGTTTGAGATGAGCATTGAAGCAAAACCGGCCAGAATACGAGCAAAGGCACGACAAGGTAATTTTGCACCATGACAACACTCGGCCACATGTTGCACAGCCGGTCAAAACATACATTGAAACGCTGAAATGGGAAGTCCTACCCAACCACCGTATAGCCCAGACATTGCCCGTTTCGAATAATAGTTGTTTTCTTCGATGAGGATCAACACTTTCGCTTATTTGAAGAACTCCAAAATTGGATCGATTCGTGGATCGCATCAAAAGACGCATCGCTTTTTCGAGATGGTATCCAAAAATTGTCAAAAAGATGGAAAAAAGTAGTGCCTGGCGATTGACAATACTTTGAAAAATGAATTTATAACAAATTTTTCACAATAAAGCGTCAAACTTGAAAAAAAATCTTTTAAATCTTTTTTGTACACCGAGTACTAATAAATTTTCCAAATGCAAATTCATGTTTAGGGCTTAACTGATTTCAACCATTTTAAGTACACATCTATTAGACTATTTTTTTAGTATTCTGACCGAGTTTCGTTAAGAGCGGCCAACCTTTCTATGTAATAATAAATAAATAAATAACTGGCCATTTCAGCCCTTGAAAGGACTTTGACCTAGCTTCTTATGATCAATTGTGTTTGTATGTACTTCCCATATAAAATTCTGTAAATTATTTATATAGGTCCAAGGGGGTATCTCTAGGGTCATATCGATTTTGATCATTTTCAGTACAAATTTAAAGGGTGGTTAAATTTTAAGGGCCGATGTTGATTTTGATTAAAACACAAATTATTTAGGAAATTATTGTCATTTCTTTTTATTATGATAATATTGGTATGGTTCAATTATGTATGGAACAAAATATTGGCCAAATGGCCGCCACGACCTCGGCGCCACACATCCATCCGATGGTCCAAATTTTCGATGACGCTGAGGCATAAGTGAGGTTCTATGCTGTTATGGTGCCGAATTATCTCATCCTTTAGCTCTTGAATTGTTGCTGGCTTATCGACGTACACCTTTTCTTTCAAATAACCCCAAAGAAAGAAATCCAAAGGTGTCAAATCACATGATCTTGGTGGCCAATTGACATCGCCACCACGTGAGATAGCACGGCCATTGAATTTGTTGAGCAAAAGAGCCATTGTTTCGTTAGCTGTGTGGCAAGTGGCACCGTCCTGTTGAAACCACATACCGTCCACATCCATATTTTCCAATTCGGGCCATAAAAAGTTCGTTATCATCTCACGATAGCGAACACCATTCACAGTAACTGCCTGACCGGCTTCATTTTGGAAAAAATACGGCCCAATGATGCCACCAGCCCAGAAACCGCACCAAACAGTCACTCTTTGTGGGTGCATTGGTTTTTCGACTATAACTCTTGGATAATCATTCGCCTAAATGTGGCAATCCTGCTTATTGACGAATCCACTGAGGTGAAAATGTGCCTCATCACTGAAGATGATTTTCTTCGAAAATTTATCGTTCACTGTTGCCATTTCTTGCCACCATTCTGACCATTGACGACGCTTGAACTGGTCAAGAGGCTTTAGTTCTTGAGTCAATTGCACCTTGTAAGCGTGTAAATGCAAGTCTTTATGCATAATGTTCATCAACGACGAGCGTGAGAGGTGCAATTGTTGGGCACGACGACGAGTTGAGGTGGACGGCTCTTCAGCCACATTATCGCGAACAGCAGCAATATTTTCTGCAGTATGAGCTGTACGAGCATGCACTGGTGTTTTCACATCTCCTACAGACCCGGTTTGGCTCAAATTTTAGGAAGATTTTTCCGATTGTACGCACATTTGGACGATTAAATTGACCGAAAAAATCACGAAGTGCACGATATGCATTTTGATTTGAAAGCCCATTTTCATAATAAGCCTGAATAACTTTAAAGCGTTGCTCGATTGTGTATCTTTCTATGGTTCGAATTGAATTAGTCTGAAATTGAGAAATTTCAAATGAAATGCAGAAAAAAACTTGACATTTAGGAGTGGTTCACATTTAACATCGGCCATTAAAATTTAACCACCCTTTTACTCTATTTGTCTAGCATTTTGCCCGTGTCCCGTTAATATCGATAAACTTTTGTGTGTACCTTCCATATAAAATCATGTAAAAAATTAATATATGTCCAAGGGAAGTACCCCTAGGAACTGACCGATTTCAACTATTTTTGAATTTGTTTTTTTTTTAAGTAGCTTAAACTAACCAATCATACCAAATTTCATTATCTTAGGAGCACTCCCTCTATTTTTTAATCAACTTTTGTATGGGCTCAGTCTACTGTGCAACGTGCCCATTAAAATTCCTTACAAACTCAGCTAAACAGTGTATTCTAAAAGTATTTCTTCTTATTTTTTTTCCACAGGTACTCATCTAATATTGAACTTCCTGGATGAAACGCAATTTACCAGAGGTGAAGATATCGAGGTTGTGCTCAAGTATCCAGCTAAAACTTTTGATGGCGCTATCATCACATTTGTCGAAATATTCGTCGATCTAACATCGAACGATGCCGATGCCTTTTTCGCTGGTGGCGGTATTGATAAAACCTATGCCGAAATATTGCTTGTTTGCAATCAAACCCAACGCTATACTTATGAGATTTTCATGTATGGATATTAAACTGAAATTCCGAAATTCAGATTTGTGAAAATCGAAAACAAAAAAAAAAAAAAAATTTTGAAAACAAAAACAAAAAAAAACTTATGAAACAAACTGTGATCAAGAAGCTTCTTTTAAGAAATAAAATTGAAACAAGTCAATATTTAGGGTAGCTTATATAGGCAATATTATAAATTTAGCTAGTTTTAAGTTATGCTTTAATAGTTTTGTAAAAATATAAGTTAAAATTGAAAACAACAAAGAAACAACAACAAAAAAAAAAAATTGGCTTAGAAATTAATGAAGTTTATATGATTTATGACTGCATTCTATGGTGCAGTAGTTAAAGCGAAATTCTTAGCCACTTGTATCAGGCTGAAGTAAGGCGCCATAGCGAAAAGTTATCAAGATGTTAATTTTTTTTTTGTTTTTAATTCCTCTTTATTATTGCTCCACTTTGTGAAATTGCGCAGCTAATGACTTTTGCTATCGTGGTAGCCATCTATTTTTTTTGGTCAACCTAATTAAAAGCTAATTTTGGAATGATAACGTTTTGCAGATAACTTGAAAAATAATCTTTAACACATTCAATGCGGCGACATAAAATTTCAAATTTTTGTTACAAATTTGAAAAGACCAACTTAAGATATTGCCATTTGCAGTGGAACTGTAAATAAATTTGCCGTAATAAATTTTTTTGTCTCTTCGTGAATTCTTGACATTGAAAAACAATATTAAAAAAAAAAATGAGGGTTAAACTCCTTCGGTTAACTGTTTTGTTGTCGCTGTATCGCCATTGTGTTTAGCCACATCGTTCTGTAGTTGTGTGTCGTCCGTACATTAAAATACAGAAGAGTTGTTAGAGTGGCCTCCACCTAAACCAAGGGTTGCGACATTTCATCACAACATAGAGATAATTTGGAACCTTTGAATACTCAAAGGGTAGCAGGCCGAAGCAATGGCTACGTTCAGCAGGTACAACTGTTGTGCTCAACATGTTGAGTAAATGTATCAGAAAAATAAAATGTTACCAAAGTCAGACAATTTTCACAACATGTTGAGCTGATCAGAAACTGATACTTATGCGTTCAGCGGGCACACACTCAACAGTTGTACAACAGTTGTACCTGCTGAACGTAGCCAATGTTTCGGTCCCGTGCATGGTGCATAGTAGAAGAAAGCCATCATGGCAGGTGTCTACGTTAAGCACATTCGGATTTTTCGTCGTTGTGCTTTCGTTCTAGCTATGTTTGCTAAGATCTTGAAATCATTTTGGAGTCAGACCAAAGATGAAGGCTATATCTTTTTTGCTATGCTTTAGGTTCCTAGTCAACTTCACCGTTTATCGGCTGTGTACGCACTAAACCTCTGCACGAGTGCGCTTGAAATGCGTTTCAAAGCACTCGTTTGTAGTGCAAGCTTTTGCTATGTTTTGCTCTCATCAATGAAATCAAGCCTAACACTACAGAGAGCACTCGTCGCTTGAGCAGAACAAGAACAGACTAAAACCAAAACAATGTTATGCACGATTCGGAAAAGAAGTCTGCACTGACTCGAAAGTTATGTAAACAACAGCAGAACGCTTGAAGTTATGCTGTGTTATTTAAGTTTCATACTATACATTTTCTTGTAAAAAATCATTAGGTGCATATATTTAAAAAGCTAAAAAAAGTGATTTTCTTATTAATTATTCAAATTATAATAGAAGACTTATTTGTTTTGTATTAAAATGCATGTTTTCCGTTTTGATAATAATATTTAATTAAAAACAAGTTACAATTTTAAAAATTTGTAAGTAACAAAATATAAGAAATTCATCAAATTATATAAAATAACAATAATTAAAACTACAATAAAGTAGTTGTAGGTGTGTTTTTACTTTTATTATTTGTGGTGATAATGTAAGTCTGGTGTAGTTAGTTTATTATTATGTTGGATTGTTGATATTGTTGGTGATGATGATTTCGTTTGTTGTTTATGGTAGCATTGGTGTTTGTGTGATTGTTGGTCTATTGTGGTGATGTTTTTTTTTTTGTTGTCATTGAATTGTCGTAGATGTAAGTTTTGTTGTTATTGGTGATATTGTTTGTTAAGTTATTATTAAAAAAAAAAAAAAATAAATAACTGCCCATTTCAGCCCTTGAAAGGACTTTGACCTAGCTTCTTATGATCAATTGTGTTGTGCGTGTTATTAAGTTTGTACAGAATTGACCGAGAACCGGGCCTACATGCTTAACGCCGACTCCGAACGGCGATGAACGGAATGGTTCTTGTTCTCAAGAAGCTTTACATGGCACTTTGATTACTCTCTGAGGTTTGCCATTGTCTGCAGAGAGGTGGCGACCGTACAGAAAAATTATTTTAATTCAAATAATTTTCTGTCGCTGCTGGGGTTTGAACCCGGGTCTCCAGGTTCGTTGACATATCGGCCACGCACTTTAACCAACTACGCCACGGACCCACGGACGCGTTAAGTTATTAGTAGTGATTTGTTATTTTCGGATTAAAGTTTTGTTACTGGTGAATGTTTCAAATGTTATCAGTAAAGTTAATTAGATAAGTTGTAAGTGTAATTGGTTTTAGCAATATTGAATGTATTGGGAAAACGGTTTTGAAACTAAAAAATAAAATTAATTATTTGTTAGTTGCTTTTGCAATTCTCTGCTCATGTCCAATTTGTTTATATTCGAGTGCAAAAACATTATTTGGTTGACCGAAATAGAGCTTGAACCAATGCTGGTTCTTTTTTCGGAAATCAAATTTCGAGCTACTGAAAAAACTCTTTCCGAAGCTGAGCTGCTTGCTGGCGTAGCTAAAATGCTGCAACTCATTTTATTAAGTAGGGGAAACTCATTTTGTGAACATCCCACCACTGCAAAATATTAAAATCGTCGTGAAAAATTGTATTTGAACTTTCGTACATCATTATTTCTCTTTGTATTTTGAAATCCGAGTTTAAAATTTCAGGTTGTTGCACAAAATAAAACCACAAAATAAAAAAAAAAATGTCTGGCGCTATCTTGGTTAAACATTCATGATAATAAAATTAAAATTTAAATAATTCTATTAAGCAATTATTTACAAAATTTTCTCCAAAAAAAAAAAAAAAATTCAAAAAATTGTCAAAAAAAAACCCCACTCACTACGAAATAAAAATAATTACTTCCTATAACTAATTTCTATAATAACAACTGCCAAGGCTCTGCCGCTTAAAGGGTTAACGCTTAGCAAAGAATTGAAAAAAGTACCAATAATGCAGACGTTAACTGTGCTTAATATATACATATATATATTAATAAACAAGTGACGCGCAAAAAGGACTGATAAAAATAAAACAAGCAACAACATTAACTAACAACAAAAACTAACAAACAAACTTTACAACTTGAAAAAAAAATTACGCAAAATTTACATTTATAAATTAATGATTGAACAAAAAATAAACACAAATCAATTATATTAAACATTCATTATAATAAATATATAATATTAAATATTAAATATTGTAATAAAATTAAAATTTTAATAACTTACGTCATTTAAATCCATTCTTTATTTAAAAAATTCTCTCCAAAAAAAATAAAAATTAAAAGAATTGTTAAAAAACCACCACTCACTACGAAACAAAAATAATTACTTCGCCAAGGTTCTGCTGTGTTAGGTGTGATTGGTGCATTTTTCGCTGTTATAAATTGTTCTGTTTTTACTAAACAAACAACATCGTGCTCTGTTAAAGCAAACGGCGAACATAGTTCTCTTTGAAGTCGACGAGTGCTCTGCAGTGCTTGTTTGTTGTTATTAAATGACTTGGATAAGCTCTGCTTGACTAACAGAGTTCTGTCAAGCTCTGAACTCTGCACTGTTGGATCTACTGTTGTGGAAAAAACGAGTGCATTTGTGCAGAGGTTTAGTACGCACTAAACCTCTGCACGAGTGCGCTTGAAATGCGTTTCAAAGCACTCGTTTGTAGTGCAATCTTTTGCTATGTTTTGCTCTCATCAATGAAATCAAGCCTAACACTACAGAGAGCACTCGTCGCTTAAGCAGAACAAGAACAAACTAAAACCAAAGCAATGTTAGGCACGATTCGAAAAAGAAGTGTGCACTGACTAGAAAGTTATGTCAACAACAGCAGAACGCTTGGAGCTATGCTGTGTCTTTGAATAGCTTTGGAAGTAAATGCCGTATAACAATGAAACTCAATATGTATGGAGTTCTTACTTGGTGATAGCCTTCTACTAGAAAGTAGAATATGGGAAGTAGGGTACTGGGATGGGCATTTGACAAATGGGTGTGGCTCCGATCCAAATAATTCAAGTATCCAAATAATTCAATGAAGTGTAGGAAAAACTTAAGCGTATTAAGACCATTTAGGGTTCTGTAGATTTCGTGTTTAGCCGTTTTTGGGGGTGGCTGATTTCGAATCTGATTTCAGAATTTTAAAATTAAAGATGGTGGATAGGGTTGCCACCTAATTTTTTTGTAGTTTAAAAAATTCGGTGCTGGGGTGAACACTAGGTAAAAATTGGTCGCTGAATCCGAATCCGATGTCAGATGTTCAAAATAATGATATTTTAACAATAGGGTTGCCACTTAATAAATTTTAAGGTTTTAAACATTATCTAACAGTTTAAGCGGGTCGCTGATTTCGAATCTGATGTCAGAATTTTAAAATTTAAAATGGCAGACAGGGTTGCCACCTTATTTTTTTTATTTTTACGAATTTGGTACTGGGGCGAACCTAAGTAAAAATGGGTCGCTGAATCCGAACCCGTTGTCAGAATTTCAAAATTGTGAAATTTTTAACCCTGTAGGGTTGCCACCTAATAATATCTTGCTTTAAGAGTTTTAAACATTATCTAACAGTTTTAGGGGGTCACTGATTTCGAATCTGATGTCAGAATTTTAAAATTTAAAATGGCGGATAGGGTTGCCGCCTAATTCTTTTTTATTTTTACGAATTCGGTGCTGGGGCGAACACTAGGTAAAAATGGGTCGCTGAATCCGAATCCGTTTTCAGAATTTCAAAATTATAATTAGGTGGCAACTCTATTGCTGAAAATTTCATAATTTTGAAATTCTGACAACGGATTCAGATTCAGCGACTCCCTACAACTGTTTTACAATGTTTAAAAGTCGTAAAAAATACATTATAAGGTGGAAACCCTTTTGTTAAAAATTTTATAATTTTAAAATACTGACAACGATTTCGGATTCAGCGACCCAGTTTTACCTAGTGTTCGCCCGAGCACCGAATTCGTAAAAATAAAATTTCTATTTGCCAATGGTAGAAATAATTACTTCGCCAAGGTTCTGTTGTGTTAGGTGTGATTGATGCATTTTGCGCTGTTAGTAATTGTTCTGTTAACGCAAACGGCCAACATGGTTTGATTTGAAGCTGACAAGTGCTCTGCAGTGTTCGTTTGTTATCATTAAATGACTTGGATACGCTCTGCTTGACTAACAGAGTTCTGTCAAGCTCTGAACTCTGCACTGTTGGATCTACTGTTGTGGAAAAAACGAGTGCATTTGTGCAGAGGTTTAGTATGCACTCAGCCCCTTCAATCTATCAAACTTATTCTATCTGTTTATGTTTCCAAAAACTAACCGTCGATTGCCTTTAAAACAATCAGAATTTGTTTGTACGGGTATGTAGCGAACTCCATTGACTGTAACGACTCATTTCCGTTGTCGTTTTCGAATAAAGTAGGTAAGATGCCTTGGGCCCACAATCCGTACGAAAGCGTCATCAATTGTGCGTGGATTCACTCGGAATCACTCGTGGGTTTTCGGATAACCAAATGTAGTAATTTTGTTTATTAATGGGGCCGGCAATGAGCTTTGTCAGAAAACACGATTTTCATGCAAAAATCATCGTCATCATTAATGTTTTCTAAGACTCAGATAACGTACTGCATTTTGGAGTCAGTCTTTCGTCAATAATTCACTACAGTGTGCAAGTAGCGAGATCGAGTTCTTAAGAACGATGTGGAATTGGAGTGCTCGTTTTCAACACTTTCCATTACTGCGTTAATATTATCATCGGTCGAACGTCCGGGGCGAAGTCGTTTCGGTGTCTTCACATCTTGTATTGAGACAGTCTCTTGGATTTTTCACACTTCTCAAAAGATATATGATCAGGAGGAAAATTTTTGAATTATTTAAAATAAAAAATAAATATATAACTGGCCATTTCAGCCCTTGAAAGGACTTTGACCTTTATTTCAGGCAAGTCAAATATTTTAACATATAACACATGGTCCAATAAGTCCCGAGATAAACTACTAGGTGGCACCTCTAACGAAATATTGTTATAATATTTCGATAGTTCCAACCTTCAAACAATACGTGTAAAAATATCATGACAATCTAACGTTTAGTTCAGAAGTTGCAGTGATTTAAGTGACGCTACTGTTGATATTTTCAAAATAATAGATTCAAAGCAATTCCGTGTGTTGATTTATCACTGTTTTTTGATGGGAAAAAAATGAGAAAGCTGCTTTCCAAATGGGTGGCGCGTTTTCTCACACCGGACCAAAAACAACAACGTGAAGGATGAAATCGCGAAAAACCGGCCGCATTTGAAGAAGAAAAAAATTCTTTTTCACCAAGACAATGCACCGTGTCACAAGTCGATGAAAACGATGGCGAAAATCCACGAATTGGGCTTCGAATTGTTTCCTCATCCACTGCGACTAATGGCTCTTTGCTGACCTCAAAAAAAAAAAAATGCTTGCCGGCAAGAGATTTGGATCCAATGAAGAGGTGATGGCTGAAACAGAAGAGTATTTTGAGGCGAAGCACAAATCGTTCTAAAAACCGGTATTGAAAAGTTAGAAAAGCGTTGGAATGAATGTATTGCTCTTGAAGGACCCTATGTTGATGAATAAAGAAAAATATTTGCAAAAAAAGTTTTTTTATTACTTAGTCTCGGGACATATTGGACCATGTGTTAGATTGGAAGATATGAGGACAATTTGATAAGTCAGTGACAATGAATAAAGTGTATTTTTTCGCTAAAAATGAGTTTTATTTTTCGACATTTTAGTCCTTTTACTCCATTTAGTGCAGCGCATTTCCAATTTTTTTATTCCTTCCAAATAATAGGGTTTTTGTGGCGGCAGTGGCCGAGTGCTTTAGAGTGCGTGAAGCACTCGGTGCAAATTTTCGAGCCGTGAGGTCCGAGGTGCGAATGCTCCACTAGACATAGAAAATTTTTTCATTTCAAATTAATTTTTCTGATCGGTCGTCAACTCTCTGCAGACATTGGCAAACCTCAGAGGGTAAATAATGCCATGTAAAGATTCTTGAGAATATGCACATTAGCCGTTCGAAGTCGGCATAAAATAAGAAGGTTCAGTTCTCGATCAATTGTGTTCAAGCATTTAATAACACGCATAACACAATTTATCATAAGAAGTTCGGTCAAAGTTCTTTCAAGGGCTGAAATGGCCATTTAATTTTCGTGTTTTTTTATATTATAATAGGTTTTATCAAGGTCCTCAAATCGGGCGTTTCTTTCTTGCCAACGAGCCATTTTTCAGGTTTGGAAATAAGCAATAATCGCGGGGGGCTAAATCTGGAGGATATGGTGGATTATGGTGGAGTTTTAGTGCATAGCCAAATTTATGGGTTTTTTTCCATGGCGACTACAGACGTGTGCGCCGGTGCTTTGTCATGTTATCCAGTAAGCGTTTAATGTAGACACCTGCCGTGATGGCTCAATTCTACGTGTCTCTTGGCAAGAAGTCCGACCAAAGGCTTAAAAATTAGTACCACGGGTAGTCAGAAGCCTCTGGTGTATGCCAGTCTGACTTGGGATGGCCCTTCGGGGAGTATCGTGGTGGCTGTGTTTTATTACCTATATCTCAGGTAGAGCTATCCAGCTCAATGTGAAGTTGCATTCTCAACTTGGGTGCCGTACTCCTTAGTACGGAAGAGGTGTTAGATAGGCCTCCACCTAAACCAAGGGTTCCTACATGCCATCATAGCATGAAGCTCATTTGGTACCTTTGAACCCTCAAAGGGGCGTTAGCCGACGCAATATTTCGGTCCCACGCTTTGCAGCACCGTAGAATTAAGCCCATACGGCAGGTGTCTACGTTAAACACTAAAGGATTTCTGTCTCTTGGCAAGAAGTCTTTCGTTCAAGAAATTGACGCTCAGCTCAGCAGATAGATCTTCAGAAACGGTAATTCAGCACGTACGGTGATTCACACATGATCTCGTGGACGCCAATATCAGCTATGTTCCCTTATCTAACGTCCTTTCGAATATCCCCTGAACTTCATTCCTTGACTCCACAGGTGGTTAAATTTGTGACAGGTGGTTACATCACCACACATAAGTTGCATTTTTTATTTAACACTTTAACTGCCACCATACAAAAAAAAATCGGGTCCTCCGGGCCATTTTTTTTTACAGATCTATTATATTTTGGTATCAGAAAATCCGAACAAAATATCAGAAAATGTTTTTTTTTTTATATTTCTGTGAAATTTTGAAATATTTTATTGAGGCACAACATATGATCCTCACGGCCTAATGTATACGCCGTGAGGTACATGTGCTGTGCCTTGTTTGTATATTTCTGCAATTTTGTTTTGATCATAGTAAATAACCATTTCGTCTGGCAATATTGAACTGCGACACATTCTCTTCCTACCACGTTTCCTTATAGACGTTACAAACGGAGTGACAAAATTAATATACCCCAGAAAAAGGGTTTTTTTTTTAATCATGGGGGTAAAAAATGATGCGCTAAAGATAGGTTTAGGTATGCCAGGCCATGCGGAATTGAACTACGTTTACAGATTTCCATTTCGAGGTACTAATTTTAAACCATGAACTATAATGTGTAATCAAATACTGAGGCACATACGCTGTGCCTCAGAGCCCACGTGGACATTTTATTGAGGCACACCGTATATCAGACATGCCTCATGGCAGTTAACGTGTTAATAAATATGCTGTATGGATTACATACCGATATTGGAACGATAGAACCAATCATGTATGGCTAGTGTAATCACCATCCACATTTATTGGTGGTAATCGAGACCGATCTAAAATCTCTGACAATATATCTCACTCCATCTTCAAAACTCAAACAAAGACATAACTCAAAACTTCAACATTTTCAGGAGAAGCAAAACACCAGTTTGTTTTTCAAAGGAATCTATACAAAACAAGGAGACAAAACGATTTTGTTTTTTTTAATAAAGATTAAAAAGATGAGTGCAAAATTTTGATAGTTGATGAAGGTTATCACTACGAATAGTTTAACATAAAAACGTACAAATTTGTAAATTTTGAGTTGTGCCTGTTTTGAAGATGAAGTGCGATATGGGAATTACCACCCGATTGATAGCAATCGCAACGCCATGCCGATCACCACAGACCTGCACTTTTTTTTTCGTGAAATGAGGTCGTTTTGGTTTCTAATCAATGTCAAATTTGTCCAACAGCTGTGAATAATATTCCTTTTGCCCTTTCCAAGGTAATCGATGTGAATGACGATTTGAATTACATTGTTGACCGACCGACCCACCTTCTTTGGCGCACGTTCACCCGCAGAAGTCCACCGCTTTGGCTGTTCCTTAGTCTCTAGTGTGTTGCGATGTATCCAAGTTTCGTCTACGATAACAAAACAGCGGAAAAACATTTTGATTGGGGTTGAACATTGTCTAACAGCCCTTAGAAATGGTTATGGCTGCTTTTATATCCGATTGTGAGCAATCACGGCACACATCGCGCGAGTAGTGTTTTCATGTCAAAATCTTCATGTAAAATCTTACGTACCTGCCATCAGGTACACCGTGTTATTAAACATAATTATTCATTTTTTCAAATCATTGATTGGGACTTTAAATTTCAAATCACAATCACTGATTTGAAAAAAGTTTTGCATTCATGGAGTCCCAATAAATGATTTAAAAAAATTATTGCATTCTTTGAGTCCCAATCAATGACTTGAAAAATTTAATGCAATCATTTTTCAAATCATTGGTTGGGACTTGCAATTTCAAATCACAATGAATGATTTGAAAAAATGATTGCATTCTCTTTTTCAAATCATGATTAGGAATTAAATGAGTTTAAATCACAAATGATTGCATTCTTTTACAGCTCTGGTGCCTGCTCAGTTTGGATGCGTACATCTTCAGCCATTCATTCTTAGATTGTCCAATATCATTCCTTGGATTTTATTGAAGATTTCTTGTGTGACGACCTCTTAGGGCGACTTTAATGTTCAACGTCACTTGTGCTGGTACGATCACAACGGTACGATCACTTTCACATTTTCGTCGGAATCCACGAATCGAAATTCAATGGCTGTCAAACACAAACTAAAAGACGTAGATTGCTCAAAATTCGACAGTAGTCTACTGTCAGATGTTAGTTGACAGGATCAGTGTTGCATTCAAAGTTACTACGCGGTAAACTCAAAAAGTCACTGACTCTCAAAGTGCCCTCGTAAATGTCAGTGTCATTCAAGATTTTGTTTAGCTTTGTAAATTTTAACGATTTAAATAATAATTTTGATGTGAAACTTTTCAACTCGATGAATTAAAAACAGTTTTTTTTTTCAGTTATTGGATTGCGTAGTCGAAAGCATTGTGTTTGAAAAGCATTCAGTTTTTAATAATTTTAGCATTTTTAATAGTTCCAGTTAGGTACAAAATTAAGAAATGTGGGCTTCTGAAAAACTTTTATGAGCTTAGGAAACAATATATTAGTTATTTTATTAGTTAATTTATTAATAATTTCTTAAATGTTTTGTAAAAAATCTTGATAAAAAGACCTTAAAAAAAATTCTTTTGTACAATCTAGAAATGTATTTATTGTGCTTTTCCAACTAACATTGTTCCAAGTAAGCCCATAAAAATTCCTACAATTAATCTTATCAATTATAGAAAATAATGTCGAATGAAAACTCGAAATGTAAAAACTCGGAAGCAAGGAATTGAGAAAACATGTTGTGTAAATAAAGTATTTTGTCGCTTCCTCATTCTGTTTAGAAATAAAAAAAACGCGATACTTAAAGATGTACAAAATATCTTTAGCTGCAATTCTATAAAGCAATTGTCATATGTTTTTATCAAGGCTTTCCATCCCATGCTTTGTTTTATCAAACCTCAGCTGATGAAGGTTTAGGATGGGCACGAGTTCATAGAACAGTTGGGGGAGTTCTCTTATCTTCCTTGCAAATTTAAACCACAAAGTGTACCTTGGTTTTTTGTCAGAGGTCAAATGTAATTGGATTCAAATATTGAAAGAAATGGGTTCTTTACATTATTGACCATTATCGTTAACACATCTCTCTGTCAATTGACTGTCATATGTTTTGACAATCATTTGTTATTATGTGATAAAAGTTGTAGAAAACTAATCGCGCGCACGTTCTTAAATAGGATTATTTTTTGCAAAAAGTAATAAAACAATGAACATGAAGACGTTAGATAAGGTTAATAAGAGATTTCAAAGTTAACGTCGTCACAGAAGTTATCTATACCCTGCAATAAATTTGAGATAATTATTTTTAAGTACTTGCAAAGAAGTTTTGACAAGAAAAAAGCAAAAGAAAATAAAAAATATAGCAATTTTTATTGAAAAAGATATGTCTTTGCTATTTTTTATGGTCAGTTGGTGTCAGTCTAATGAAAAGTGCCAACATGTTGGGGTTTTTTCTTTTGTTTGGCAATCGCGACGATTAAGAAGGTTACTACATATCGTCATATGAAATCAAAAAAGGCGTAAGTTACCAAAATTTCAAAATTGACTTTTTGATTGATTATGAAGCACCGTATCAAAATACATGTTCATGCAAAATTTTACATTCCTACTACTAAAAACGACGTTTTTATATACAAAATTCAATAAGCTTTTCAGTGCAAGCGCAAAGCAAAGCCCAAACATTTTTTGCTTCTCCTGCAAAATTTTTCAAAGTAACTTACGGCTTTTTTTATTTCATATGACGATATACTATTTCGGGAATAATGAAAAAGACCGAATTTTTTCATTATTGTTTTTCGAAATATTCTCTTTTTTGATTTATACATTTTTTCATACGTTCGATCCATTTGTTATAACATTTATCCCATTTCGCTTGAGACATCTCCAAAACATAGTTTTTTATACCATCAACGATTTCTTCTGGTATCAAAATCGTTGTTCACACAGTTTGTTCTTGATATGCGGGAACATAAAGAAGTCATTCATTGGGTGCCAAATGAGGACTGAATGACGGATGACCCATTAATTCGATGTTTTGAGTGCTCGAAAACGCCTTTCTTTGAGGTGATACGTGGGACCTCGCATTGTCTTGATGAAGAATTAATCTTCGACGCTAGGTTGTTTCCCTTGTTTCCGGAATATTTCTTACTTTTCTACGTTCCTCAAGTGCCAAAAGTTTAAAAATCTTGTTTTTTTTTTTCAAAATGAAATAAGAATCGGCTTTTATATTTATTACAGAAATTACACCCTCCTAAGGATAATTGATACATGTATTATGCAAAATATCGCATAACACTTGCTCTTTATGAGATAGATTTCAAATCGAAAATAACAAAGTGATAAGCAATCACGAGTTTCTACAGACGAAGCGTGTGGAATGGTGAAAATTGAAATTGAAATTGAAATGAATTTTCGGGAATGGTGAAAACTTCCTATTGCATCACAAGCGGAGTCGTGCCGAAAAGTAAAAATTTTTCAATCGTTTTCAGGTCAGTCGGGACATTTTTGACAACGTCGAACAAAAAAACAGTTGGTCTCATGAACCACCTCAGGAACTGTAAATGCACCATCGATGCAAGGATTTATTACTAAGGTGAATGAACCAAATAAAAGCAAAAGCAAAAGCAAAAGCAAAAGCAAAAGCAAAAGCAAAAGCAAAAGCAAAAGCAAAAGCAAAAGCAAAAGCAAAAGCAAAAGCAAAAGCAAAAGCAAAATAAAAAGCAAAAGCAAAAGCAAAAGGAAAAGCAAAAGCAAAAGCAAAAGCAAAAGCAAGAGCAAAAGCAAAAGCAAAAGCAAAAGCAAAAGTAAAAGCAAAAGCAAAAGCAAAATCAAAAGCAAAAACAAAAGCAGAAGCAGAAGCAGAAGCAAAAGCAAAAGCAAAAGCAAAAGCAAAAGCAAAAGCAAAAGCAAAAGCAAAAGCAAAAGCAAAAGCAAAAGCAAAAGCAAAAGCAAAAGTAAAAGCAAAAGAAAAAGCAAAAGCAAAATCAAAAGCAAAAGCAAAATCAAAAGCAAAATCAAAAGGAAAAGCAAAAGCAAAAGCAAAAGCAAAAGCAAAAGCAAAAGCAAAAGCAAAAGTAAAGGCAAAAGCAAAAGCAAAACCAAAAGCGAAAGCAAAAGCAAAAGCAAAAGCAAAAGCAAAAGCAAAAGCAAAAGCAAAAGCAAAAGCAAAAGCAAAAGCAAAAGCAAAAGCAAAAGCAAAAGCAAAAGCAAAAGTAAAAGCAAAAGCAAAAGCAAAAGCAAAAGCAAAAGCAAAAGCAAAAGCAAAAGAGAGAGCAAAAGTGCCCGAGCTACACTTGTTGCCGGAATTACCATGTGTTGTCACGGGCACCCTAGTATTTTCGGGTATTTACGGGTATTTTTTAAACGACTTCAAAAAGGAGGAGGTTCTCAAGATCGTTGGTTTGTCCGCGCTTTTTTTTTTTTTTTTGTTTTTTTTAAATGTATGTACATCGATAACTCCTAAAGCACTTGCCCGATTTCTGTAATTTTTTGTCAACAGATAGATACCATGAACGCGGAGGTCCTTTTTTAAAAAAGTGGGCGATATTCGACTAAGGGGCGTGTCAATATTGGAATAACACTGTATTTCAGTTAATATTGACACTCGGGTACTGAAATTTACAGTAAAAATACTGGGGTAGACACAATTATTACAAATGACGATCAATAAAGTGGGCGTTATTTGACAAACGGGTGTGGTCATATTAAAAAAACACTGAATCTCAAATAGTATTGACACTAGGGTACTGAAATTTAGTACAGGGGTAGACACAATTTTTTAAAATTACTGTAAAGAAAGTGGGCGTTATTCGACAAAGGGGTGTTGCAATATTAGAAACACACTATATATCGAATAATATTGACACTAGGGTGCTGAAATTTAGTGCATGGGTAGGCATAGTTATTACAAATTACAGTCAATAAAGTGGGCGTTATTTGACAAAGGGGTGTGGCAATATTGGAAAAACACTATCTCGAATAGTATTGACACAAGGGTACTGAAATTTAGAACAGGGGTAGACACAATTTTTAAAAATTACTGTAAATAAAGTGGGCGTTATTCGACAAATGCGTGTGGCAATATTAGAAACACACTATATATCGAATATTATTGACACTAGGGTGCTGAAATTTAGTGCATGAGTAGGTAAAGTTACTACAAATTACGGCCAAAAAAGTGGGCGTTATTAAACAAAGGGGCGTGTCAATATTATAAAAATACTATTTCTTAGTTAATATTGACACTAGCGTACTAATATTTGGTATGCAGGTAGGTGGGTAGGTAGAATCATTAAAAAAGTGAGCGGGATTGTACACAGGAAAGTACTTTATTATGGTTAATATTGATACTTGGAAACTGAAATTTGGCACTGGGCTAAGTAGAATCATTATAAGGTACGGTAAATAAAGTGGGCGGGATTAGATACAAGGCGTGGCACTAAAAATTGTAAAGAAACAGAAATGGAAAATACCCAACAAACTTTCAGGAATTAATAAAACAAATTTTTTAAGAACAAAGTTTCATGTTTGAAATTTTCCTCAAGAATACGATTACATAAAATATTTTATAATCTCTAAAAAGGAAGAAATAAAACTTTTTAACAAAAAAAAACCGACTTCAAAATCACTACAAAGTAAAAAATAATTTTAAATAACTTTTCCCATTCATTTCTTGGTCATATTTTAAAAGCTATTTATATGTATTATAATATTGGAAATCTTATCATTTTCATTTTTTCTATTTTGTTTTATTATTATCAATATATTTATTGATTTATGAACATAAAAGCTTTGAAGTCGGCGCTCTTGATCTTTTAACATCCGTGCACTATTTGGTGCCTTGGTGACACTGTAGTAATTTTAAAAGCTTTGTACACATTAAATTTCTCACTAAACTGGTTTGGGTGAGCTTGTAAAGCTCATATTGAATATGACATGGTGTGTAACAGCTGCACAAATAATGCATGCAACACATTGGCTACATTCAGCGTACTCAAAAATTGCCAACTGAAAGAAAAAAAATCGCTAAGTAGCTTTTATATTCATAAAGTTAATAATATTTTTATGATAAAACAAATTAGAAAAAATTAAAATAAAAAGATTTCGACATAGTTAGATAAGCGCCGACTTCAAAGCTTTTATGTACATAAAGCAATTATTATATTGATAATAATAAAACAAAATAGAAAAAATGAAAATGATAATATTTCCAATATTATAATACATATAAATAGCTTTTAAAATATGACCAAGAAATGAGTGGGAAAAGTTATTTAAAATTATTTTTTACTTTGAAGTGATTTTGAAGTCGGTTTTTTTTGTTAAAAAGTTTTTTTCCAGACATTTTGGCAGCTTGGGTCATGCCCGTGTATCCGATTGTTATCGGGTAATGCGAGCATTTATAATTTAAATGCTCTTTTTTTTCGTTGTACTTCAAAATGTAATTTCTGATTTGAATTTAAATTTTTGCAGTAAATTAAAACTTGCAAGGGAAACATAAGAAATTCCATTTCAAACTAAAAATTTAAAAACGGAAAACTACCGGGCCATTGATTATCATATTTCGGATAATAATCAAATCTCCGAACTTAGTATCCAGACAAAGTTCAGAAAAAAAGTCGAGAAAAATCGGAGCCCTTGTAAATAATTCCTCATAATTTGACATCAACACTGGCTGCTTTAATTTCCAATTAATACAAAGGCCTTTAAGATCTTTTGAATTATTCTTGATATTGATTTATTTGACTCATCTACACTTTTGTGCCATACACTATCACAACGTAGCGTAACGAGGCTGTATTGTTTGCCACAAACTGGAGCGTGACCGATCTGTCGCCAATGCCACCATTTATAACATATACCTGGCACTCCATGCCCTCGCTGCCCTCAACATGAGCAACGATCTGCGTAATGATGGCATCATTGGTGGGAGCAACATCTTCCGTTGCTGGATAACTTAGTTCCGCAACAATATCCTGTGGTACATCATAGCTGATGGAGTTCGTATAGGAGTAAATTGTAAGAGCACCTAACATTTTGCCAACAATAGTAAAGAGTTTGGCATAATATTCATTCTTTATTTACTGACCTTCAACTTCGGTGCCCAACGTAAAGTGTTCAACTTCAGTGGCTTCATCAAGCCTCTGCAATGATATCTTTCTGCCATGAACTGTATTTGCATCAGATGCAATGATATCCTGGTCGCCTGCTCGAATAAGTGGTGTAGCCTGAACAGCTATTAAAGCTGTTCCCAGCAGAAATATGGCCAGTATTGTTTGCATCTTGTCGTTGCCTTGGCTGACTTGTTACTTGTGTGTTATTCGCGGTAGTGCTATGAGTAACCTTGTTTTTATAGCTGCTCGATGAAGCACTTGAGTTCGTTTTTTATCACAAACCCAATCAGTGCTATTACGATAGCGAAAAATATACTTGCAGATATTAATAAAACCATTGAGAATAGTAACGTATCTGATAAATGAAAGTGCATCGGTCGGAAATGCACACGGGAAGCGCGCTGATTGTGTGTGTCTCAACAAGGTGAGGTATTACTCACCTTTTTATTGGGTGTTACACGCTTATCTTAAATAAGTAGATACTGGCATGTTATGTGAAAAAAAAACAATAGTAGAAATGAGCTCCTTAACTTATGCTTGTATATTATTATTTTAACTTTTTTAATGTAGGTACAGTAAGATACAAAATTGTTAAATTGAATGGACAGTTTTAAGTAAACAGCAATAGTTCAACTTTTCTCAACGCTGACTATTTCAATTAAGTGGGACCAACTCTCAGTGATTCACAAAGTTTCACGTTACTAAAGTTATCGAATGACAATAATTATTTCATATTCGACGAATATTCCATGTTACCCCATTCCATTCGATTTCATTAAAATAAAAAAGTCCCTGTGAAAAAAAACCTTCATGAAAAAATTGACAAAAATATATTTTGAGTATTGATCCAACTGTATCGCTATTTTTTTTTACCTATTCCTGTATTGTGGGGTGAAAAACACCCTAATTTTCAAGGGCCCGTATCTCGGGCACAGTATGACTTTGATGGTTCCATGGGGGCTCATTTTTTTCGTCTTTTGACCTAGAATCACGTGAAGTAAATTCTTTTGGCCAAAAGTTAGGAGGGTCCGGGAATATTGACCAAGAAGGGCAAAAAACGTGAAAAACTAGGAAAAATTTTATTTTTCGTTAAAATTACGATATCTCACTGAGTTTTTGACTAAATCGAGTAATTCTAATGGGGTTTTAAAGGATAGATACTATGTTTAAGGGGTATTATAGCGGTTTTGGCCAATTTTCCAAAATTGCTATTTATTTTGAGAAATCAAAGTGCGCAAATAGCAAGAATTTGAAAAAACGATTTTTGCCGCACAGATCGTTACAATGAATAAGAACCTCGTTCAAATCGGAAAAAAAACATCTTTATTTGAAATGATAAAGTTGAATTATATTACTCCAAGTAGTTCTTGTTGTTTTTTTTTAACCAATATTGAGAGCAGAGCATTTTTTGTTATTAAAACAAGTGCGACTAATCAAGTGCAAGGGAGCGTATATATGTAAATATATGTATGTGAAGGGGGGCCACTATACACTCATTACTTGTCCAAAAAGTTTGAACAACACGAAAATAAAATAACTTTAAGATGACGAGAAATATACGCAAACAGTTGCGGCATGACCGGTTTTTTTGAAAAAGCTTGCAACCATTTGCTTGGATGTGTTTAAGACTTTTGGACTATTTATCATAGTTATCCAATTTCAACTCTCTTGTATACATAAGACTCATTTTATTGAATTTTTAATAAGTCTTAGCACTAAAATAACAATTTTAATATTGTAACCAGGTATGGTTAAGGAGGTGTGTACCTCTATTTTTTTGTTAAAACCTTATAAGTTTTATATATTGCGAATAAATAAAAGAGAAGTTGCCAAATGACTATTTTCACAATTAAAATACAATGACGTCAAACTCAAATGTATGTACAGCTGTGTTCAAAATAATAGGAGTGCCCATATATATTCAAATAAAAATTTTTGAAATTAACGACATGTAAAGCATGCCATCTTCTTGCGGTACTTCTAACGGTATTCTACGAATAAAACAGGAAGCGTAAGCTTGGGCTTGTTGCATTATTTGATATATTTTTGAATCTTTTCTGCATCTATCTTGCGTTCGAACTGATCAAAAAAATAGGAATGTGAGTCATAAGTGATTATATTAACGATAATTTAATAAATTTACTCAAAATAATAAAAAGTAAGTATTACTAAATAAGTAAAAGATTATTTTTAAAGTATTTCACATATATTGAGTTTTAAATTTTTAATAGTGGGACGTGGAAAACATTGTACCGAAGAAGAGCGCCAAATCATTAAAAACCTTAGGGCAAAAGGTAAAACATATAAAGAAATTAAGGAAATATTGAACTGCTCTGATCAAATGATAGCAAATGCCTTATTTCACAAAAATAAACCCGAAACGCGTGGTCGGAAACGTAAAACCAACATTCATGATGATCGCCGAATAGTGCAGTACTGCAAAGATAATCCTACAGCATCATCCGCAGAAATAAATAAGAGCTTGGATCTAACTGTAAGTAGTGTAACTTTTCGTAGACGCTTATTAGATAATAAATTATACGCGCGGAGTCCACGAAAAGTTCCATTACTTGCAAAGAAACGCCTTCAGTTTGGCAGAGAGCATGCCATCTCGCCAATAGAAAAGTGGAGGAACATAATGTGGACTGATGAAAGCAAAATCGTGCTATTTGGTGGAAAAAGGTCCAGGCAGTATGTGCGCAGTCCACCGAATACGGAATACAATCCTCTATATACCACCAAAACCGTTAAATACGGTGGAGCGAGGATAATGGTATGGGAAAGTTTCTCGTACAGTGGAGTCGGGCCAATACACTTGATAAAGAAATCATGGATCAGGGGGTGTATGTGCAAATAATGGAACAAGTAATACTGCCGTATGCCGAATGGCATATGCCTTTGAAATGGATATTCCAGCAAGATAATGACCCGAAACACACTAGCAGATCAGCAAAGGAATGGTTTCGAGTCAATGGGGTTGAGGTCATGGCCTGGACTGCTCAGTCACCCGACCTCAATCCCATAGAATATCTATGGACTGACATAAAAAACAGTGTTGCCGAGCATAGACTATCAAATGCTAAAGCACTGTGGGACACAGTTCGAAGCACATGGCAGGAAATCCCACTGAAGCGATGTTGTGACCTCATCGATTCCATGCAACGCAGATATGCAGCAGTAATAAAAAATCGTGGCTATTCGACCAAATATTAAGAAAAAATCATATTTTATTATTAATTTCCCTTTTTCAAATAATTTAAATTTAAAATATTGAGCTATGTAGTATACTCCTATTATTTTGAACAATAAATTTTAAGGTTGCTCTATTTAAAAAATTTTTTTTAGTTAAATTTATTTTATAAAATTGCTTTAATGTATGTATATATATATATATATATAGTAGCCTGAATAAACAATGTGTGACAAAAAAAATATTGAACTAATATCACACTAGTGTTGAGAAATTAAATTTTTTGTTTTTCTGCTTAGATCACTCCTATTATTTTGAACTCAACTGTATGTTAGTACAGGTTTAAAAATTGATATTCAAGGCATTGTTTTTGTTATGAAGTTAAAATTAGCTTGCTAAATTAGTTATTTATATTTATGATGAATTTATAATAATTGCTAATTAAGTTAAAGAGATAAAAGTGTTGACAAACAATTTTAGGAAATAACCCGAAAAAGAGACTTTTTTGAAAACTCGTTTTTTAAATATTTATTTATTTATGGGCAAAGCAAGGCAAATTACTTATTCTAACATGCTTTTATTTTTATTTTTTTTTATTTTCTCTCCTCTTTCCTTGTTTTGAACTTGATGTTCCAAGATATGCAATTCGATGTGGGCGTAATCCGCCCATCTAAATGACATGACTTTACGAACACATCAAAAAGAAAAGGCAAGAAGAAGAAAACAAATAAAAGGAAAAGCTACTTACATAAATACTAGTACATTTTATACATATTTAGTAGAAGCAAAGTAAAGAGGAGAAGGAAAGTACATAAATAGAAAGAAAGTTTAAAGATTGGGTTGATTAGGAAGAGAAAGAGACTTGGATAGAGATCGCTTGAATGAGGATTAAGACATGGAAGGTGAGTAGTGGTTGGATATACTATTAAATTCTCTACAGCAACCGCTGATGGGTTCATTACTTGCATATGCAGTATGATGCTGATATTCACCTAACAGCCGAGTATGTCTTGTACGTCTTATACGGTCATTGAGGGTAATCTTGTTAGAGATGTATTCGCAATTAGTTACACCGTTCAGAACATCGAAAGTAAAGCATGAATCCAATACCGTTCTTCTTATTGATAGCGGCATCAAATTTAATAGGGTGAGTCTGTGTTCATACGGTGGTAGGCTACAATATTCGCGGGGGTTATAAGTCTCTCTCAGAGCGAATAGGACAAATTACTTTTGTATGGATTCGATTCTATCACAATGGGATTCTAAAGCTGGGTTCCAAATAATGCAGGCATATTCGAGTATTGGGCGCACTAGTGCACAGTACAGGGATGTAGTGCAGTGATCTGCAACGGGTAGCTTGTTTGTGACTCTAAGTATATCCGAAAAAAATAAGTAAAAAAAACTACTTCAATCCATATCGCACGCAACCCGACTCATACTCACTTATACGAAGCTGCAATGCGGCGGCTCAAATGAATATGAGTAGCCTAAATCACGAGTCGGATCGGGTAAAGTTCGGGTTTTTCGGTTCATTAATACTTATGGTTGTTGTCGTCTTGTTGATACTTATTCTACTTACTCGAACACTCGGGTTCGGCGCAAATACTCAAATCACTCGGATCGTTCTGCAACCGATATAAAGCAGAGCGCAGTAGAGCGCAGCAGTGTGAATGAATGAGTTTTTTTGTATTTGCTTTGGCTATGTTCACACGTCAGTCAAATGACTGAAGTTCATCACGATTGTTTACTCTCTTTTACTCTCTCTGAAAATTTTGACTGACGCCTGCTCACACACGATCTTTTGATTGATGCTCTGACGACGCCATTCGTTACTTTTCTGCTACCTACTATTTTGTGAAATCGTATCGTGCTGTAAACAGAAAGTAAACACAACACAATAAACAAAACCCGATTTTAAATTTTTTAATAGAAAATTTGTGTTGCATTTCATTTTGTTCGCAAGGGTTACAGATTACATCCTTTTCTCTTCAAAAAACTACATTTGTTACCAAAAAACTACTAATTTACTACTTTTCTTGACATAATTTCCTATTAAACAACAAACAATAAAATAATGCAACCATTTGACTGATTGATCCAGGTCTAGAGCTCAATCAAAATTTTGACTGACGAGCAGTGTTGCCAGATTTTTTTTTTCAAAAAACTGCTAAATCTGAAAAAAACTGCATTTTGGACACAAAAACTGCCATTCTAAAAATGTCATTTGTATATAAAATTATAAAAAAACATAAAAAATATATGGTTGTATTTAATATATAAAAAAATCGTGTATTTTATTCACATATGAGATCATTTTTAATATTTAGAAGTAATTCAGGTTATTTTAATTAATGTTTTTTTACCTATCCCCTATTTCACATTGAAGTGTAATGCTAGTTGCACTGACCATCTCCGATTTGGCTTTTTCTTGGATTGGTTTATCTTGATTAGTAAACCAAATCCAAAGTTATAAATTTTTAGAATCATTCTTCGCGGCCAAAATGGGGTCTACTTTGAAACAACATAGCTCAGTCAATTTAAATCCGATTTTCGCAAATAGGATATGACTGAAAAGGTTACTACGTCTACTTTAAGGGAAACATATAAAACTATTTAAAATGCCAGCGACAGGTGCCCTATTTTTTTTTTCATTTTCATTATGTTCATTTATGTTATGTTCCATTACCTTTCCAAAGATATAAAATGAAAATGAGCTCTTGAAGTGTTCTGAAGTTATGCCATAAAACATGAAGTTTTAATGCATTTTCAATACAAATTCAACTTCACATTAAATTTTCATCCAATTTTTTTTTTTTTTATTTTTTTACAAAACAAAAAGTCGATATTAAAAGTCGACAGCTTGTTGAATTTATATTGAAAATTCGTTAACACTTCACGTTTTATGGTTTAAAGCAGGGCTGCTTTTAAAGCTGCTGCTGAAGTATAAAGCAGGGAGCTTTTAAAACTGCTGCTGAAGTTTAAACCAAGGCTGCTTTAAAAAAGTAATTGAACCATAATGAATGTTTTGGTAAAGAAAATTTATAATAACTACATAAGGTTTTATATTTCCATAAAAACTGCATTTTACCTTAAAAAACTGCATAAATAATGGAAAAACTGCATTTTTGTCTTTTTAACTGCCAAACTGCTCAGAGTTAAAAAAACTGCCATTTGCAGGCAAAACTGCCATTCTGGCAACACTGCTGACGAGAGAAAAATTAGTTAATTTTCGCTCTGAGGCCGTGTGCTATTTGGAAACTTTTCACTCGGATGATGAAATTTTGACAGTCTGAAAGAGAATATTTGGCACTTGTGAGGTGAATATGATTGTCAAAAATTCATGTAGCCCCAGGGGCTAGTATAATTTTTGACAATCGGAAAGAGAATTTTTGACACAAGCAAAAATGAAAAAAAAAAACACTTGTGAGTTTGTGAGTCGTAAAGCAGTTAAAAATTTCGTGTTTCCGATAGCATAGCAACCAGAATCCCTAATTTTCAATATATATCAACAATTTCGCAAATTAAATTAAATTCTTGTGCTAATGCACTACCAAAATCTAAAACGTCAACATTTCTAGTTGTCAAAATTTCATCGTCCTTTTGGCACAGCAAAAATTACAATTTTATTTCAACAGACAGAAATTGTATTCAACTCAGTAAATTCTCTCCTACCACGAGTGAAAAGTTTCCGAATAGCACACGGCCTGAGATAAAGGCCCCTATTAGGTACGACAACTCAACTTAAGTTGAGTGTGTAATTTGTAAATTTGTATTGTCTATTACACATTTGAGGTACATATGTGTCTATCGACTGACAAGTATGTATCTCAGAGATGTGTATGTATTTTTTGTGGTATTAGGTTTAACAATGCAACTATGTCTCGAGTGTAAAAACTGTCAAAAACTTACATCTGCTTTGAGCTAGTTGTATAGCGTCTTTAGAGGTGCCCAAGCCCTATGCACTTGGTGCACATTTGTTTTTGTAAAAGCACTTAGGCATAGGCTGTGTATTCTAATATACACACACAGCACTCCGCACTAAGCAATACAAAATACACAAACAAATTTGTCTTTTTTGTTTTTGATCTTTTTTCGTTGCTTATACCGAAGTGCAAGCAACAACACTTTCGTATGCTTTGTTGGTACATTTTGGTGACAGTGATCTTCTACGTAGATTTTGTTGTTGTCTAACATAGAATGCTTTCGTTTACGAAAGGTTGCAGGATTTTATATGTATTAGTGTTTGCACTTCCATAAGAAAGTTTTGGGCACTCCTGCTCTATACTATTATTTCCTTGCTTTATTACTTGTGAACAAAATACATATACACAAAAATTGAAATTAATGCGAACAGCTGATTCATTTCAACGAAAGTGTCAAAATTTCGGTGTAATCATGCTCCAATAGAAACAGCAATTTTACACCACAGCTAAACTGAAAATGTATGTTATGCGTAATATGGCAAAAAAGTTCAGTTGAGGTGTCTTAACTCACGTCAACTTCAGTTGAGTTGTCGTACCTAATAGGGGCCAAAGTTCATTTTCTTTTTACATAGGAAAGCAACAACCATGATGTAATTAACAAGGTGGTAGTGAATTTTTCACCACACACTCAATTTTGCTGAATCTGTCAAAAAATTGTGACATAAAGAGAGCATGGTATAATAATACAAGGTAGTATTGACAGTTGCTTGGGAAATCATATACTGTCAAAAAATATACTCAAAAAGAGAGCGCTCACAATCCGCCATTGAAAACACAAGCAATGTTGAAAACGTTGAAGTGAAAAAAAACAACAACCACAGCAGCTGCTGATGTATATCCACAAAAAGCTGTTTTTGACAGTTTATGTTTTCCTGTTGCAGAGAAAATAAGCAGTTGTCAATGCTACCATGTATTATTATACCATGAAAGAGAGGACCTGTTGGTAAGTGTCAAATCGTTATTTGTTTTGTTTGCTTGCTAGTGGTAGTTCTAGCTAATAAGTAATAAACTGCAATTATATGTAGTTTTGTTTGATTTTCATAAAAATCATTGAAAAAACTGTGAAAAACTTAACTAAGCCGAATATGGAAACACACTGCAATTGGCTGCAAGTATGGATGATCTGGCCATGTAGTTCCACAATACCAATAGCAGCAATAAGCTGATCCTATTAAAATCTTCGAGGTAATCTACGAAAGCTGTATCACAATCCGTACGAGGTGGTACATAGTGCTTCAAGAATCCAGCTCTTTATCTTGAGCTGCCGAAGAAGTAGTTTCATCAATTTGAGGTTAAGTTTAATATATGTTGATTTTTTATTGGCTAATAGCTTTGCTTTATTTACAACGCGAGCTAGCGCAGTCCGTCACGCACAGCGTTTCAGCAATTTTTTATTCTTATTCATGCTTTTTGCTCGTTTATAATCAATCAAATTATACTTTCGCAATAAGCAGAAATTTCACAAACTATGTTTTGCTTAAAATATGCAAACAGCTGTTTTTGACAGATCGAGGGTTCATTTTTGTGAGAGAGGTTGAAAATTCACTACCACCTTGTTAATTACACTATGGCAACAACAAATTTTGACTGATTCAATCATTTGACTGACGTGTGAACATAGGTTTTGTGCTTTTTTTCCTGAGCACTTAGTTAAAAACATGGTGTAATAATAATAAGGTGTTAGTGAATTTTTGACAACACCAAGAATAGCTTTCTTTCTGTCAAAAAATTGAGAGCGCGAAAGAGAGGAGCCGTTGATTGTTGTCAAATTCTGTTATTTGTTTGAGTTGCTAGATGTTGATGTGTTATAGTTTTTATAGGTTATTGTGCGAATAAAGTTTATATAAATATTTAATTCAATTAATTGTGTCGTGTTGTGTTGATAAAAAGTTATTGCAATCGTCTTCGCCCATTTGCCAAGTTCGTCATTGAATGGTTTTGTCATTTTATCAAAAACGTGCGCTGGAAGATGCCACCAACATGAAGCTTTGGCCAGCATGGAAATTGTCTTGCATTCACATCGACTGCTTCAAAAAAATATCGAATGTCATGAAAGAATGTTCAATACTTCTACTGATAATAGCCATGAAAAGAAGTGGACATGGCATTGAGCATCGACCGACTGCACGTTAGTTGATTTTTTTTTTATTCCAATCCACCATCAGCTGTTTTTGACAGGAGCAGGGCGTAAAATTTATCATTTTGAGAGAGAAGTGTGAAATTCACTAACACCTTATTATTATTACACCATGGTTAGAAACAGAAAAACATGTGCTCGTCTTGTGTTGTTTTTTCTTTTTGTTTATGCAGTGCTATGTGTTGTTTATTGTTTTTGTCTAACGTTTAACTTTTTTTCTTTTCTTTTCTATTGAAAATGCAACAATAAAATACCAACAACAAATTTTTAGCAAAAAACTCAAACGAAATATGCGAGCGTTAGCTTTTACCATGGTGTAATTAACAAGGTGATCGTGAATTTTTAGCTTATCTCAAAAAAATTTTACCCACGTTTGTCAAAAACAGCTGTTCGTAAATTTCAAGCAAAAGTTGCAAAACAATCTATTACAATTTTTTATTGTGTGGAAGCGATTTGACACTTTTCCGCAGCTTGTCTCTTTTTTTCTTACTTTCTCAACATTTTTTGACAACCGAAGGGAAATCAGTAAACGTCACGATCACCTTGTTAATTACACCATGGCTTTTACTTATTGTCGCTCAGAGACGTTGGCAGAGAAAAGGCAGTACTCAGAGTACACTCAAAATATACTCGGATATAGCGCCTTTTCAAGACTCTAACTCGACGCACTCATTGAATACGAGTCTAAGTGCTTCGGGTAACGCCGCGCTAGGATATAAGTATGTACCAAAGATAACAAGATGGGAAACTTAAAAAACATAGCCTCAAAAAAAGTTTGCATGTATTAGTGCGATGAAAAATCAACCCTGAATTTTACTCTTGTTCTTCATCGGCCGCAAACTCTCGAAGAAGTCACTTTGCAACCCCTGAAAATAATGCATATTATCTATTTTTTATGATATAAATATTTAAGTTTAGTTGCAATAAACTGTTTGCAACCAAAACTGATTACTAAGTCCCTTTATTTTAGTTCATACATGCGTTTAAAGTTTGCCAATTTCTTCAGTTGTTGTATTTGTCAACATTTTTGAAAAATTTTAATTTTACACAAACCCCCGCTATTCTACACAAACCACCGCTATTCGAGGTGAAATTTAAAAAAGGAACGCTCTTCTTCTTCTGCATTTTTCTGCTGAAACTTCGTTGACAAACAAGAAAAATAATGTATGGATTGAGTGTTTGAATATTTAAATCTTTAAGTTATGTTACAGGAATCTGTTTAACACTCAAATAATTACATGCATTTTCTTATTTTAATCTTAATCGCCTAACAAAGTTTGCAAATTTTGCCACTTGTTGTATTTGTAAATAGCTTTTTATTTTCACCACGACCGTTTTGTAAAAGTTCTGTTATTTTTCATCCCATCAGAGTTGTCAACTATCATTGTTTTCTTTGAAAATTTGCTTGGTTGGAATAAATATTGCTTTGGTACGAACTAGCATTTGTTTTATCTATAAAATTTGTAAAACTGCTTTGATTATGTATTATGTATTGCGTAATATATTAAGTTTAAAGTCATTACACATATTATTCCATTATTTGCCATAAATATTATTTTTCCATTTATATTCCTACGGCTCAGTCCTCAAACTAATAACTCCAATTTATATCATTACTTATCCTTTCTGAATTTTAAGGGAATATCTGTAACATTTATGGATATATTCCGGACACTTAATTTTGACTCATATAATTATAAGAAATTATGAGCAATAATAAATGTATCTTTGGGCAAAAAATAAGAAAATATTTCATTACTTTTATTACATTAATAAAAGCATGTATTATTTCAACCATGTTATTTCTTAAAATTCAGACTATGAATCAATTAAGTTTACCAGCTTATATATTTTGACTTCCGTAGACCCAATTAATTTCCTATGATCATCATTGCAGATTTATAAGAGAAATTTAGGCGTAGCTATCCTAAAAACGGAATAAAAATTAAATACCTAATAAAAGGAAAAATTCAAAGCTATCCTAAAGAAGATAAATTGGCAACACTACTTCTAACAGTTGAATGGAAAAAAAACATTTCATTCATAAATTCACCCAGCTGATATTATTAACCTCTACGTTACATGCACAAATTTTTTGCTTTTCTTAAGGAAATAATGTGGTTTTTTATGTATAAAATCTTATTGAACATGAAGCTTAGAGTGTCCCTTATTTTGTGATTTTTGGAAATGTCAAGGGGCTGAAAGGTTTTTTTATGCGTTTTTTTATTCTAAGAACGAAACTACAAAAAATTTTTTTTTACGACAACGTTTACCCGTGCCAATCGGGCCCGAAAGTTTCGAAAAAATGACCATATTAGACCATATTTGCACAAATTAAAAAAAAAATATATTTTCTCTGCTTTTTATAAATGTTTGGTTTTTGATATTTTTTATTTATAAAAAAACTATGATTTCGGTTAAAAAGCCGCAATAAGACTGCTTGTAGGTATTAGCTTGTTGCGCGCCCGCCGCAGGTTAAAATACTAGCTTTTTAATTTAATGTTAATTTTTGTAAGTACATAATGTGAATTTAATGAAATGTAATCATACTTTTAGCATAATAAAAATGTATTTATTTATTGTTGATATTAATACCTAAATTGCACTAATTTCATGAAAAGGTGGGAAAAGGCTGCGGGAGAAATTTCGACGCAGCAGGGGCAGTAACCACGCCCACCATAAAAAAACTTTGTGGATATCATATTTCTTATGTATGTGTTCAAAAAAATGGAAAACATTTATAAAAAGCAGAGAAAAGATTTTTTTTTAATTTGTGCAAATATGGTCTAATATGGGCATTTTTTCGAAACGTTGTCGTAAAAAAAATTTTTTTTAGTTTCGTTCTTAGAATATAAAAACGCATAAAAAAACCTTTCAGCCCCTTGACATTTCCAAAAATCGCAAAATAAGGGACACTCTAATGAAGCTAAAGCACAAAAATAAATATTTTTAGCATATATAAGAATATTTAGAGAACTTTAGATATTTTTGTTTTCGTTATAAAGCCAATCAATAACAAACGTGTTGGAAGGGTTAAGGAACATAACCCGAAACTGACATTCACCTCACTATTTGTGGTGAAATGGTTTCTCTCGTATGTGTGTTTACTTTTTGCAATTTTTAGATTCCCCACAGAAGTTTCCCATCTTGTTATCTTTGGTATGTACTTATACCCGAAAACATGCTAATGAGTCGAATGAGTATAAGTATTGTACATATTTTATTGAGTACGGATAGGGTAGAGAACAACAAGTAACTCGAGTATGATTCGAATATCCGATTTATATCGGATAATCATTGCAGTTCTCTAATGTAGTGACCCATACATTCTAGAATTCATATGCTCGTCTTTTAATAAATCCGAGCTGTTTGCTGGCCCTGGATACAATCTTATCAAAGTTTTGATTAAAACGCAGTTTGTTGTCCAAGACGACCACTCCAAGATCAACTATATAATTGACCCTGTTAAGTTCGATATTGTTGAGGCGATAGTTGTAATTCGTAACTTGGTTTCTACGGGAAAAACTTATCACGTTACACTTATTTACATTGAAGTAAAGTTTGTTTTGGGTACACCGGGTCTCAAGAGTTAAGAGGCTTAACTGTAAGAAGTTGACATCTTCCTGCGATTTAATTACGTGGTACATTTTTAGGTCGTCCGCATACATAAGATGTGGAATATCCTTCAGCACTATGGACAAGTCGGATATGAAGATATTGAAGAGAAGAGGACCAAGGTGGCTACCTTGCGATACTCCAGAGGAGTCTTCGATTTGCTTCGACAAGATTCCTTGGAATTTAACGTATTGGGATCTACCATGGAGATAAGTTGATAGCCAACTAAGTAAAGATCCAGAGAAACCGAATTTTTCTAATTTATTTATTAAGATCCCATGATCAACACGATCGAAGGCCTTACTGAAATCTGTATAAATAACATCTGTTTGGTCTCTTTTCTCCATCCTGCTTGAAACGTCAGAAACCATGATCATGAGGTTAGTGGTGGTGGAACGACCTTTTCGAAACCCGTGCTGCTGCTCGTTTAGTCGAGGGTTGGCTTTTCGCATATAATTTTTTCAAATAGCTTTGGGATGGCTGACAAAATTGCTATGCCTCTATAATTTTCAACTGAACTTTTTTCACCGTTTTTGTATATTGGTATTAGGTGGGAAGTTTTCCAATAAGAGGGAAACACTCCAATAGAGAGTGATTTGCTAAATCTTATATATTAATACGCAAACATCGAATGTTGTCGTACACTTTTTCAATATTTATTTTAGAATAAGGACAATGAAACGTACATCATTCGAAAGGTACTGCACCATAGATGTGCCGAATTATGTTAGATTTTAAATTAATGACCTTTGACCCGAAATATTAACGTTGAAAGTTTATATTACTTTTAGTTAGTGATCTCAGAGCTGGGAAGAGGTAGAATGAAGAATGAGGTATCGGATGAAAGGTCTGGCTGCACAGTATGATTGAATATTAGATTGGTGACCTTTGACCTTAAATGTGAGCGGAAAAAGAGTATTTATTAAATAAAAGCTAAACTGTAAGCGATCGAAAAACATGATATAAGAGAGAAATTTAGACATTCATAAGATGTGCAAAAAATACTTTGATATTTTCGCCATCGTTTACGGTTACCCTACAATAAGCACTTTTTCATGTAACAAGTGTCAGTATATATTGTGATGGTAGAATTGCTTACAAATAGTAAATTTTGAAAAATTTCCGTTATTTTGACATCAAAATTATTGTGATGTCTCGAAAACTATAGATGTTCTCAGTAAAACTTTTTTGTATGAAAATTCGTTGGTTGAAAAAAATAACGGTATACGAAAACTTATTTGCTAATATTTTCCACTAATAGTTTGTTAAAAAAATCTCCCGTTATTATGAGAACAAAAGTTATTTTCAAATATTTCAAGATATTTCAAAACCTGTAGATTTTTTCCATGCAATGCATTTCTTAAAGCAATGGCATTGCCTCAGAATGAGAAAAAAACAATTGATATTTCAAATTTTGATTTTGCAAGCAAATATCTCAGCCATTTTTCCATCGATTTTCATTAAATTTTCTTTGTCTGAAAGTTTAATTAAATGACTTTGGAGAAATAAGAAAAAATTTACCGCTATCTCACTAATTCAATTTCTTATGTTGTTTTCAAAAATGCTCTAAAATATTAAATTTTTGCTCAAAAATTAGACCAGACATTTTTTTTTGTATTTTTTTTTTTTATATTTTCTTCTCTCACACTCTTTCATATAACATATCATTTATTTGCAAGAATTGCTTCATTTTTACACATAATTTAATTAAGTGTTTCTATCATCCAGCTACCCCCTATGATTTTTTTGATGAAAATTACATTTTTAAAATGTTGTTTTTGTATTTTTTACAAAGTTCTACAGCTTAAAAAATAATTTCTGAAAAAAAATTTTTCAAATATTTCAAACCACTCCAAAGTTATACACAAAAATCTATGTTTTAAGCCATTTCCTTATCTACTTGATGTATTTTAAATATTATTATTATATATATCTTATATATTAAGACGTAAATATCGAATTTTTTGGTACACTTTTCTTAATTTTTCTCTCTGCGATAGCCTCTCTGCGAACCAAAATTCTTCAATCATTCAACGGCGTTGGATAAAATTATTACTTGGAGTGTATAAGAGGAACGACAAATATGATTAAAAAAAATTATACTGTTAGGAAAAATTTAATTTTAAAGTTACTTGACCTGGTGGTTACTGGGGTTAGTAAAGACCAGAAATAAGATAAGTAGTAGGACAAAGATTAGATTATAGAATTGGACAAGTATAAGGACAAGAGCTCTGCCAAGAATTGGGAAGAATATTTCGAAATGGACAAAGAAGATTGAGACATACCTAAAACAATATTTGGGCCAAGATTGGGAAAAGTATAATGACAACAAATAGAACAAAAATAAGTACAATAAGTACAAAGATTTAGAAAGGAAATAGAACAAGGATTTGAACAAGAATAAGGTCCGAACTTTGGACATGGATTAAAACAAGAATTTGGACTGGAAGTAGGTCAATTATTAGAACACATATAAGAATAAGAATATGAATACAGACAAGTTTGGGAACGAATGCCAGGATAGGGACAAGAATAAAGATACACTGTCACGTCAAAATCTATTGATGCGTTCAAGATAAAGCATCTTCTTTTCAACTTTGCCAAGCGTTTTTCAATAAAAAAAAAAAAAACAAGAAAAACATCGATATTGGTATGGTCGAATTTCGACAACAGGCGATACTAGTATTATTTATAAGGGCATAACTAGTTGGTCTAAGCATCGCACCAATAACGTGGGGGAATTAGGTCTGGTCCAGGTTCTATGGTTGCATCTAAACCCTTTATTGCACTTGATATGTCTTCTTTCGTCAAGCTGAAGTTTTCAACCATGTGTTGTGAATTCGGAGTGGGGGGAAAAACATCAGACTGAGTAGTTGGTGGACAAAATACCTCCTTGAAATTATCCGCAAAGAGGTTACAGATTTTCTGAGGGTTGGAAGAGGTAACATTACATGGTTTCAAGTAATCAAAAATATAACAAATAAAAATGGATTGAGAAAAGGCGTATGCAATGGTTAAAACATTTTGAGAGCAAGGATAAAATACATTAATACAAATGGTACATTCAAATTTAAATAATAAAACATGTAATACATGATGATGCGAAAAATATTTAGATGAAAAACTAAAGATGAAATTTCGGATGAAAACGTCTTTAACAGGCTTTGCGCAAAATAAAACAAACTTAACTATCAGCGTGCTTTCATATTTCAGTGTAGACCTGACATCGAATAAAAATGTACTGTATGAAGTGATGCCAACAGAACAAGCATTACATATTTTGAAAGCTTTTCGTTAGTGTCGAAGTAGTGCTTGAGTTTTATTCTGAAGTTAAATATCAAAACATAGAGTGACAATGAAGTAAAAGCAGCGGGAAATCCTAGCAAGCATACTGCTTGATTTTGGAAATTTTTTCTGTTTCCTTAAGGGACGTTAGGAATTAGGTCCATCGATACGATTATTTAACCTTAAAAAATTAGAAAAAGCGTCATATCTCGAAAACCAAGCAAGAGAAGTATAAAATAACCTATAAAGTGAAACTTAAATTCGAGACGCTCAAGTAGAGGCGTCGCACAGTGATGCGATTGGTACAAGTTAGACGGAAAATATTATTTTGTGAATTTTTTTTGGTAGTTTTCGGCGTTTTAGGCATAGGAAAATTCAATAAAACCTATATCAGAAATTTTGAACAAGGGGGCGTGGCAGCTGCCATACAACTGAAACATAATTTCCGCTATATTTTAGAAATTAGCTACAGCAACAAAATCAAACGCAGATTTTTTGTATGTAATTTGAAAAAAGTGAAAAAAATTTCAGCGCGATTGAGAAAAGTGGGCGTGGCAGCTGCCATACAACTTAATCACATTTTTCGCTTTTGCTTAGAAATGAGTTAAGCTACGATAACAAAATTAAACGTAGACGTTTTGTATATAATTTGCGAAAATCTAAAAAAATTTCGGTGCGAACAAGTGGGCGTGGCAGCTTCCATACACCTCAATCACATTTTTCGCTATATCTTAGAAATTAGATAAGCAACAGTAACAAAATTAAACGTAGATGTCTTGTATGTAATTTTAAAAAAGTGGAAAAAATTTCGGCGCGATTGAACAAGTGGGCGTGCTAGCTGCCATGCATGTGGACTATATTTTGGTCCATAACTAAGAAATGAGAAAAGCTATGAAATATTTCGATATATAAGATTTTCTCTGAAAAATAAAGGTCAAGTTCGAAAATGAATCAAATCGGATGAAAACCACGCCTACCCCGATCATACAAAGTGATTTTATTAAGAAGGTAAAATGTCTTAGAATTCCACAAAAATTTATAGATGGACTTTAAATTTTGCGTATGGGCTTCGATATTTAACATGCACTCCGAGTATTAAATTCAACGAAATCGGGTGAAAAACACGCCTACCTCCCATACAAAGTGACTTTGAATATACTTTGGTTCGAAGTCGAAGATCATTGCTTACTAGTTATAAATTTAATTTACAATGAATAAATTATGGCATACAATGGAATACAATGGCTTATCAAAATTATAAAAAGCAGTTGAAACCTGGTTTTGAAATGAAAATAAATAGCATTTTTATGACCATCAAACAGGTTATAAAACAGGAAAACCGGCCATTTGCGCACCTTGGCACTTTTAGAACTTAAATAAGACATAATAATGGTTAAATAAAAAATATATTTTTGCATATATAAAATAAACGACTTGCCATAATCCGTGTCAAGTCAAGATTCTTCAACATAAGCCTGATTTGTGCGCACGCTCTGACAGAAGCGAAGGACGATGAGACCAAACAAGACAGCTTCTACGAGCGCCTTGAAGAGGCCTATGAGCGCGGCCCCCGCCACGACATAAAAATCGTGCTTGGTGACTTCAACGCCAAGGTGGGAAAAGAAAATATCTTTGGTTCAACAGTCGGAAAGTTCAGCCTCCACGACAATACCTCCGATAACGGAATGAGGCTGATTTACTTTGCCGCAGCGCGAAACATGGTCGTTAGTAGCACTAGATTCAAGCATCTCGATATTTATAAAGCAACTTGGCTGTCTCCTGATCAAAAGACGCGTAACCAAATTGATCACGTTTTGATTGACGGAAGGCACTCTTCCAGTGTTTTAGATGTACGCACGATCCGTGGTGCCAATATAGACTCGGATCGTTATCTTGTCGCAGCCAAGATCCGTACACGCCTGTGCGCAACGAAGAATGCGCGCAATCCAGCACAGAGAAAGCTAGACGTCGAAAAGCTGCAATCAAAACAAACAGCCGAAGACTTCGCTACTCGACTCTCACTCCTGCTTCAAGAAAGCACTCTTCCGATCGACGATATATGCGCGCAGTGGAATCACATTTCCCACTCTAGGCGTACGGCTGCCGAAGAGGTGATAGGCTATCACCGCCCTCGCCGAAACCAGTGGCACGACCAAGAGTGTCGCGACGCCACTGCAGAAAAAGACGCCGCCTACAAAGCCACCCTGCAGTCGGTTGTAACGCGTGCTGCTAAAGAGCAATCCCACAATTTGCGCCAACTACCGTGGGATAAGCTTTCTTAATATCGCATATAAGGTCCTGTCGAGCGTACTATGTGAAAGACTAAAGCCCATCGTAAACCAGCTGATTGGACCTTATCAGTGTGGCTTCAGACCTGGTAAATCCACCATAGACCAGATATTTACGCTACGACAAATCTTGGAGAAGACCCTAGAAAAACAGATCGACACACACCATCTTTTTGTCGATTATAAAGCCGCCTTCGACAGTCCTATAAGGAATTATCTATACTCCACCATGTCTGAATTTGGTATTCCTGCAAAGCTCATCCGTCTTTGCAGAATGACACTGAGCAACACCAGCAGCACAGTTAAGATCGGGAAGGATCTCACTCCTCCGTTCGATACCAAACGAGGTTTCAGACAAGGTGATTCCTTATCGTGCGACTTTTTCAACCTGATGATGGAGAAGATCATCCGAGATGCTGATTTGAGACACAGCGGCACGATATTCTACAAAAGTATTATGCTGCTGGCGTATGCTGATGATATCGATATCATTGGCCATAATACGCGCGAAGTCAGCGCAGCATTCTCCAGATTAGCGAAAGAGTCGAGTCGAATGGGTCTTGCAGTGAATGCAGATAAGACGAAATACCTAGTGTCAACAAATAAACAGTCCCAGCGTCTTGGAAACCACGTCACTGTTGACAACATCTCCTTCGAGGTTGTTAAGGACTTCGTCTACCTGGTATCCAGCATTAACTCTTTCAACGATGTTAGTATTGAGATAAAACGAAGGATAACTCTTGCCAACAGGTGTTACTTTGGGCTAAGTAGGCAATTGAGAAGCAGAGCCTTCTCTCGACGAACACAGCAGGACACTCGCAGCACAAACCTGGACGTTGAGCAGTTCTGACGAAAAGAGTCTGGGAGTCTTCGAGAGAAAGATCCTTCGTAAAATCTTCGGTTCAATCTGCGTCAATGGCGAGTACCGAATTCGATGGAACCACGAGCTGTATGAGCTGTACGCCGACATCGACATAGTTAAGCGCATTAAAATCGAGCGACTCCGCTGGCTAGGTCATGTTGAGCGAATGGAAAACGACGCTCCAGCGAAAAAATATTCGATTCGGTGCCCGGTGGTGGTCAACGCAGAAGAGGACGCCCACATCTTCGTTGGAAGGATCAGGTGTTGGATAACCTGACCACGCTTGGTGTTTCCAACTGGCGCCAGCAAGCGCAGAACAGAAATGGCTGGCGCAATTTCTTATACGAGGCCAAAACCGACTTACGGTAGTAAGCGCCAGATAAGTAAGTAAGTATATATAAAATGGCCCTTTTTTTTAATTTTACAAAATATTTTACCAATTTTTGAGTTTTTCAAAAAAAAACCTCAGCTAAAATATTTTTTTTTATTTAATATATATAACAATATTTTTTTTTTTAGTTTAAAAATTTATTGTAATGTGTTGAGAATATTTAAACACCACATATAGTCTAAACGACCTCAAATTCAATACATTTCATACAAAACGGTCAGGACCTAGTTTATACATGCATTTTTAGGACCATCAAACAGGTTAAAAAACAAGGCAACTGGCCATTTGCGCACCTTGGCACTTTAAGAACTCAGGGTACACATAATAATGGTTAAACCAAAAATACAGACCATACAAAATGGTCTTTTTTTTATTTTCCAAAACATTTCACCAAATGTTCATTTTTTACGCAGTTATATCGATAAATACCGTTTTATAGCGCAAACATTTTAAAAGATAGGTAATTAAAGATATTTTATTTTGAAAGATCTTATCTTTTTCATAAAGTATGCCGATTTTCAACTTTTTTGGGTAGTGGGAAATATTAAAAAAAAAATTAAGTATAACTAGAAAACTCATAAGCAAAAATTTAAAAAAATCACCTTTTGGGTCAAATTTCAAGAATTTTCGCATTTTTTGTAGAAAGCGCAGGTAAATAAAAAATTATTTCTGGGATCAATGGATATTATTTAACAGTTTTAAATATTCAGAATGTAAAAATTCGATTTCGACTTTTTTCCGTCTAGCATGCCCTTTCGCATCACTGTGCGTCGGTGTCGGGGTAGGTCGATATGTTAACACAACATTAAAAAATTATAAAAAACTCCATCTACCGAAAACGAAGCATATAAATAAAAATAAATAAATAACCCATTTCTGTCCTTGAAAGGACTTTGACCGAGTTTCTTATGATTAAATTGGCTTGTGACAGTGAGTAACAATTCCATGTAAAGCCGATGCATTTTGATAACCTGCGCAGTAAAAAGTAACGTTGTCATGTCAAAAATGTATGTATCATATACTTAAAAATACATTGCGATATAATATAAGCAATACATTACGAAAATAAAATAAAAAATATGGACCCCCTGACTGCTTAAAATCCCTTAAGTTTTCACATGAAAAAATTCGTTTTCAATTTTATAATTATGAAAAAAATTGACCATAATTGATAAGAGTGATAATTGCGACAATTGTCTTTAGTTGTATTTCTGGAAGATAATTTCTCAGTGATTCCCCATGTAAATTTCCAAATAATTCGCTTACAGCTTAAATTTATTGAGCCACCAGATAATTTGTTTGCAAAATCAATTAATAAGTTAGAAAACTAACTTGCTTCATTCAAAAATCTCAATTCAGGTGTAAACTAATTTGAGAGAAAATTTTGAGAGGAACAGACAGTGAGAGTAAAAAAGAGTAGGCATGAAAAAGAGAGACAGAAGAAGAGGAGAGAATATAAAATATTAATTTATGATAATTTTTTTATTTAAAACGCAACAAGGCCATTGAATGGTAATTAAAATATTGAACTTGATGATGTTTAATTTTTAAAAATGTTTAAACTAAAGAAATGTTATACAAATAGCTTCCTAATCTTTTCAGGCGAATAAAAAATATCATCAAATTCAGATGTGTGTTTCATGTTTCTAAGTATATATAGAATGCTTGTTTGTTTTTTTTTTCAAACATGACCTAAATTATTTTAAATGAAGAAGATGCTTTCAATTAAAATGCGTTATTGATAAGCTTTTAAAAACAACCAAATAAAAAAACTGCAAACAATTAAAACCAAGAAAAAAATATACAAATGACAATTCAATAAATATTACTTTATTGTTTACAATCAACGACATATATAAATATATATGCACATTTATAGATCTGGTCGCACTTGCATCAAACTAATGAAAAAATTCAGATACAATTAACACTTTATCGTTAGCGGCATGTCTGTGAGGATTAAAAACAATTTCGATTTAATGTAGAGGAGAATAGAATGACTGAACTTCAAAGTTGCTGAATTTTGTAGATATTATTTAGAGACATAACAATCGTGTTTAATTACATTTTTAAGCATCAACCAATCATGTAAGTACCAACTTAAAAAAGCACATTCATACACTAAGGGAAATAATGCATATTAACATTATCCACGCCTGAGTATCAATTTTATTTAAATATTTACGTGGATAAATCAAATATTTTCCCTACAACTCGTTTTTTTCCCGTATTTGAATTTTATTTATACCACAAACGTACACACATATTCCATACAAGCAAGCAGCAACAGCATCGCACACTTACACACATACTCCGACAAGCAGCAACAGCATCGCACTCTGTTTCTGCAGTTTATTTTTTGCATTTGCAGTTCTTATAGTTCTCATAGTTCTCATTTAGTTATTGTTTCAGGAGTAATATATTATGCATGTTTGGCAAAGAAATTAAATTATGTAGGGTGGAGTGACAACTCGGTATTTTCAGGAATATCTTGGACCGATTGTCATTTACCTGCATAATTTGCTTCTGCCTAAACAATTTTGTACATTACTTTTTCGTTCTGTAATTTATACTATGTTTGACAGTTGGTGCAATATTAGTGCACCAACTGTCAAAAATGGTATAAATTAGAGAACGAAAAAAGTGAAGCGATAATAAATTATAAAGGCAATGGCATTTGATGAACGCAATATGAAGAAAATAATACCATAAAACCATTAATAACATATTCAATTTAAATATGTTTTTTTTTAATTTCAATATTTTTATTCAAATTTTCTTTAAATGCGATAGTTTATTTTCAAATAGTAAATATTTGAAAGATATTTTAAAAAAATTCGTGCATAATTTTAATATATTTTTTATTAATTCTGTTTAAATATTTAAATATTTAATTTGATTAAAAAAGTATTCAAATAAATTTTAAATATTTATGTAGTCGATTTATTCAAATGCGTTATTGGTGCAAAAATGACTCGCTTTTTGGATAAATTAAAAAAGTTTTTGGATAAATTTAATATTTTTTTCCCTTAGTGTAGTCGTAAAGGAAAAAAGTCGTACCGTATAGAAAAAAATAAGGTAAAATATGGTAAAAGTTCCTATAATTTTGAATTTATATTATTTACAGTGTTTTTATTATTTATATTTTACATTATTTATATTAATATGCAATTTTTTATTTTTATTTCTAAAAAATTATTTTTATGAATAGTTAAAAACTACCTTGTTTTAATCATTTTTAACCATAAAATTTATTTTTTGATGAAGCTTATGAATTAATTTTTATCCTTATCCTTGTCCTTGTTCTTATCCTTATCCTTATCCTTATCCTTATCCTTATCCTTGTCCTTTTCCTTATCCTTATCCTTATCCTTATCCTTGTTCTTATCCTTATCCTTATCCTTATCCTTATCCTTATCCTTATCCTTATCCTTATCCTTATCCTTATCCTTATCCTTATCCTTATCCTTATCCTTATCCTAATCCTTATCCTTATCCTTATCCTTGTCCTTATCCTAATCTTTTTCCTTATCCTTATCCTTATCCTTATCCTTATCATTTTTCTTATCCTAATCCTTGTCCATATCCTTATCCTTATCCTTATCCTTTTCCTTTTCCTTATCCTGATCCTTATCCTTATCCTTATCCTTATCCTTATCCTTATCCTTATCCTTATCATTATCCTTATCCTTATCCTTATCCTTATCCTTATCCTTATCCTTATCCTTATCCTTATCCTTATCCTTATCCTTATCCTTATCCTTATCCTTATCCTTATCCTTATCCTTATCCTTATCCTTGTCCTTGTCCTTGTCCTTATCCTTATCCTTATCCTTATACTTATCCTTATCCTTATCCTTATCCTTATCCTTATCCTTATCCTTATCCTTATCCTTATCCTTATCCTTATCCTTATCCTTATCCTTATCCTTATCCTTATCCTTATCCTTATCCTTATCCTTATCCTTATCCTTATCCTTATCCTTATCCTTATCCTTATCCTTATCCTTATCCTTATCCTTATCCTTATCCTTATCCTTATCCTTATTCTTATGCTTAGTCCGAAGAAGCGTTATGCCTTGTCTACACAGAGAGTTTAGTTTGAGTTTCCAGTTCAAAGTTGAGTTTTGCTACTGAACTCAAAATAAACTCTTGAGTTCTCCAGTACAAAGTTGCAGGTTGAAGCTCAACTAAACTCAACTTTGTTTCTGTGTTTATCAAAACTCAATTTGAGAAATCCCTAAAAGTATCCCTAAAGCTAATGTTCTTGTATAAAAGACACGTTCAGATGCAACTGTACAATTTTGTGGTGAGAAATGTCAAAAGCAGCTGTTCTAAAATTGTGCAATTTACTATTTGCAAACTATTTACTATTTGTGGCGTTCGTGGCGTAGTTGGTTAAAGTGCGTGGCCGCTATGTCAACGAACCTGGAGACCCAGGTTCGAACCCCAGCAGCGATAGAAAATTATTTGAATTAAAATAATTGTTCTGTACGGCCGCCACCTCTCTGCAGACAATGGAAACCTCAGAGAGTAATCAAAATGCCATGTAAAGCTTCTTAAGAATAAGAACATTACGTTCATCGCCGTTCGGAGTCAGCGTTAAGCCTGTAGGTCCATTTCTCGGTCAATTGTGTACAAACTTAATACACGCACAACACAATTGATCCTAAGAAGCTAGGTCAAAGTCCTTTCAAGGGCTGAAATGGCCAGTTATTTATTTTTTTTTTATCTTTTTTTTTGTTTTATTTGCACAGTCTGTTTTAATTTTGAGCACAAAGTATATCCATAGTAAGCCCTTGATGTGGAGGGAATACTTTTCTCTAGGCTCCTTAATGGTGACGCTGACAACAATCCCATCGATAGAGGTGATAGCCCGGAAACTCCAAATTAAAATGAAAAATGCATCTTATGACAAGAAGTTATCAAGGTTGTAATGATTAATTTTGAATTGCAAAAATAAACGTGAAAAAAAATCACGAAAACAATTAAAGCCATATAAAATCTTAAATATTATGAAAAAACTCTGTGTAGAAATGGAATGGTACGAAGATAATAGCTGACAAAGTTGGAAATATAAGCAAAACCTGACCAATACTCTGAAGATATACAAATTATTTAAGCTGTAGCCAGATGCAGTAATTTATTAAGTGATTTTATTTTTTATTTTACGGTAAATTTGTTTTTCTTCGAAGCATAAAATTAAAAAATCAAACAACTGACTAGTAATTGCCAGCGAACTGAAACCGCCACTGCTTGTAACAAAAAAAAAAAAAAAAAGAAAAAATGCATTACTTTTTTCAAGATTCAAAAATAACATAAACACAAATCAATAAAATGTATTTGGATATTTCCCATTTACGAACAGACACACAAACAATTATATCGCTCTCGCTGTCAAGTCAAAATACCAGTTTTCAGTTCTACCAACCAATAGCTTCTGTTATAAATATTAAACTTGACCGGCATACACGAAGTTGCTCAGTTCGCTCTCACTACCTCCATATCTGTTTGTCTGTCTGTATGACTGTAGGTCTTTGTATTCCAAAAATACGAAAAATCACAAGTTGAATAAAATCTGAATCGATTGAGTAAAGTAGAAAACGCTCTGACTGTATAGCCGGATAGTTTGCGCATTAGGTCGATAGCGGTCAGTAGATTTTTATTTCGAGATGAACAGATCAGTTGCTGAAGTAACGCGATCGTGTTGACTACATTGCGATACGTGATTCGAAAATAATTCTTGATCGCAGAAACGAAAAAAAAAAACAAAAAACAATTCAACAAAGTAAATACTGAGTATTTAAGTGAAAGATAGAATAATAAATGAGTTGAAACTTGTTTTTGAATATTAAATTGAAAACTTGTTGTTTTAAAAACAGGAAAAAAAAGAATAGCTGCGCAACTTGGATGCTACTTAAGAGTTGTGACAAAGTGTTTTGATAACTAAGTAAAAAATATTATTGCTGGCAAAAATTTGCATAATTATATAAAAAAAAAAAATAAAATAAAAAAATATAAAAATGAAATTTTTAAAAAATATTCCACCAGAAATGCTGGAAAACATTGCCAACTTTGTTAAAAAAAAAAAACTCCCTCCTCTGAAAAAAACCCTAACAAAATTGTTAGTTTGATGTTAAATCAATCAATAAATACCAACAACAACAACGAAAGTACCAAAACAACAAAACTGTTTACAACAAATCAAACAAAATCTGTTATAATTACATCAGTCAAGAGAGAGATAGCAAATTGCTCTTATGAAACGAACATTTCTCGGTCGAACAGAGTTAACAAATTTCTTACCAAGTGATCTTGCAAAGAAGGAATTATTTTTTAGAAGGAAAAGAAAATTATTTTTTTTTGTTTTTAATTTAAGAAGTAAAGTAATCAGAATTCAAAATTGAAAAAAAAACAAATCAATTCAATCGTCTTTACTTTCGGCATAGTTTCGGGAAGTAAAAAGTTGGTGTTCATTTCTGCGGAGTTGAAGGTCTGAGCGGCAATGGCTAATTATGATGACTCGAATTTTAATCTTTCGAAGGCTCCCAGCTGTTTGAGTTTTTCGAACTTTAACGTGAAATAAGTAAAGGGTCTTTTTTAATTCGCTGTAGTTTTTCTAAAAGGGATATCTGAGGTGTATCCCTACTGTGTTGACAGATTGTAATAGGTGACTGTGTTGACAGATTGACGCCATTTTTTTTCTTTTATTTGATAAACATTGGAATTTCATCATGCAAAGAAATACAACTGAACAAAGTCACCAAATATTGGCCAAGAAACAATAAAAAAGCACTGTTAGTTTTTATAAAAAAGTTTTAAAAAGGAAGTTTTTTAGTACAATTTGGAAGCTTATAACTTTTTTGTTTCAAAGCCAAATAAAGCACTTTTTGGGCAAGAAGTGAAAACATTTTTTAGAAGTTAAATTTTATAAGAAAAAAAAATTCAGTTCAGGGAGGTAAATCGAGTTTCACCAGTAGAATATGAATTGCAAAAGGTGTGATAGGGAAATATAGTGCTAGTTTAGCCCTTTTTAACGGTATATCATTTTCAAGGATCGGACACAAAATGTATGAGCTGTGGAAAAAATACCATTCTGGCGGTTTTCCGGGGTTCAAAAAAATTTGTTTTTGAAGCGAAGCTTTTTACGCCTCGTTTTGTAATTTGCTTGAGTAAAATCTCAAAAACGACACTTTTTTCCGACACCTTTTTCTTAGGATATTGCGTTTTGCTTCCGTCTATTAGAGGAAGAAGATGTTAAATTACAAATATTTCTTTGTCCACCGCTGTAATTAAACTCAACCCCAGCGATTGATTGGTTCTATACCCTAACCACCAAACCATAAGCCTTCGTTGTGAAACGTTTCTGATTCAATATTAAGTATTAACTTAAGCTATGTTGCAGCACATCACAATAATCTATTAAAAGGATTGTGTATTGGCTATCCTTCATATCGCAAAATATCTATTAAAAGGATTTTGTAATGGCTATCGTTGATATCGTAAAATATATGTTAAAAGGATTGTGCATTGGCTATCCAAACCACAAAAGTAGCAAAAAACCAAAGACATTGAATTATCAAATCTATGAAACTGCGAAAAAGCTTCCCTTCTCTCGTATGTCCAACGACGCACTTTTGTTTTTTTTTTGTTTTTGGAGTTGTCTCGAAGTCATCTTTAAAATTTGGGGTGCACTTTTCAAACTTTTGTTTTGTATATTGAGACCGACCCACTCTAATGTACATATTAAAATATGAGATATGTATGTAATGAATATATTATATACTAGTGATAACTCTGCAAATATCGGGTTATAACTCTCTAAATCAAAATTGTTTGCCCTCAGTAAGCTTATCAAAGATATTGAGGGATAAAATTTTACCTGAGCCAATCCTAAAAGCTCGGAAATCGTTAATAAAAGAAATTTAAGGCGGAAGACTTAGAATGTACCCTATGGGAAATGAAAACATTCTCGGATATAAGTAGGAAACATTCTATAGAATGTAAAAAGCATTCCCTTTCGTTAGACACTTCATTTCCCTTTATACACACCATGTTATTGGAGAGAAATATTCCTCTCCGCTGTTTTAAAAAATAAATGTGGAAACAACAACAAATAAATAGCAATTAAAAATGGTTAGCCTGACAGGGATTCGAACTTGGGACCTCTGGGTTGGCAGTCAAGCACGCTACCCATTCGACTACCGATGCTGCCTTATTATTCCCGATATTATTATTGAAATCCTGATTAATAAATTGAAATTGAAACTGCACCAATACAAGCAATCGTTTCACACATACATTTTTAAGAAACCGGTTTGGAAACAATATTTATTTAAAAATAAGTTTCCAAAAGATACGATGAGTAATGTTTCAAAATCACTCCCAAATGGAATCCTTTTATATTTTCCAAGAGAATAGACACTTATTTATAACTTTTGACTGGTTGGAGTGATATTCTGTGGAAGTAGCTCATAGAAGACAGGCCCCTTCTAATCCTATCATTGAAAGCATAATCTTCTTCTGAATGAATGTCTGAATTTGATTGCCTCTCTGGAGTTTTATCTTTCTTGAATCTGTTTCTTTTTCTGTTGACATTGTTATAGAAAATCCACTTTTCGTCATCAGTTATCATACGGGTCGTTTTTTCATGTTTCTTGAGCGGTTCGCAAATGTCAACTCGATTGTAAATTTCTTTCAATTTGTGCGGGATCCAGACATTCAATTTTTTAATAAAACCAGCGGACTTTGAATGACTGTGAACGCTTCCAACGAATACATTTAGAGCAGTCGCAATTTCTCTTAATGCCTTTGTTTTGAACACCCTAATATACTTCATGGACTGAAAAGTCCCTGTATTTTTAATGAAAACAAGCAATTTTTGAACAAAGCTATATTTATTCCTCAATATAGTTTTCTTCGAAGGCGATACACTTGGTATTACAATTTTGCAAAATTTCGATGCCCTTTCTGTAGTACGCAACGTGAAATAAGCCTTGGTTTTCCCGATGACTTCCTTATTTGATCTGAATCGCTTTCCCTTGAGGCTTGTGGTTAGGGAACTATTAGTAGTCGCTGGGGGCCAAATCTGAAGTGGTATCCGTAAGCGGTAAAGTTTTGCCACTAAGAACGTGTGTGACGGTGCGCTATCGTGATGGTACAAAACATTTTTGGTTTTTCAACCATTCTGCAGGGTACCTATTGGACTCAGGCGTATGGTAATGGATCAAAGTTTCATTCACCGACAAAAAACGTAGGAGAAAGTCCGCTCGATTTGGCTGCAAAAACGCCAACCCGGTGATTGAATCATCAACTCTCTGCTGTTTTTGATTGACGGCCAGCAAACACGGTACCCGTAGCTCTTCATAGCATATTATTTTCTAAAAGATCGTGCAAATTGTATCCCGCCCGTTCTTTTGAGATGCTCACGGCCTCAGTCAACTCGCGCACCTTCACTTTACGACCATTAAAAACGATTCGATGCATTTATTTCACGATTTCCGCATTTGTAGCTTTTTTTGGCCTAACAGAGCGGGTTGCGTCTTCGGTGGTTGTACGATCCATTTTCAATTCACTAGACCACCGGTAAACTGTTGTTATCAACAGCAGATGTGGGATAACATTTCTGCAATCATTGCAATTATTGTTTAGATGTTTTTCCCATTGTAACATGTAAACATGTAAACCAAACATGCCCACGTAGTTGCCCGTATGGCCCGCGTGGCCCTTCATACAAATTTTTTTTTATCTAAATTTTGTCTTTGCGATGAGCCAAAATCAAAGAGCACAAAAAAGAACAACACAAACCGCACTCGTTCAGTGTTCAGCACATTTTCCAGCGAATTTAAAAAAAAAAATGCATGCAAAGCCACTCGATGATGTCGATGCTGAAGCTAATTGTCCCGTTACTTGTGTGTCGAGTAATTTTTCATGCAAGCATTGTTATTGTATTTTATTACATGTGATTTTATTGAATTGTAATTGTTTTTTGTCAAAAACAATAAAGAGCAACATTTTGTGTTTGTTTTTTTAGTTTTTTTTAAGCATTGGCCCGCGCTTATAATTTTTTGGGCCCCACTGATGTAAACGAATGGACGAAATATCATGAAATTTCATACATAACCTAGTGACAGATGAGCCTTTCGAAATGAGTCACATTAATTTTTTGGTTGAAAAATCCCGGGACTCTAATAGCTTTGAACCGAGGATTTCAAGTGTTATACCTATTCAGTTGAATCTGTCTTTGGGTGATCTACGAAATTGGTTAATAGCCTAGTGAGAAAGAAGGAGCAATCAAGTGAGATATCTGTAGAATGTTCAAAACGTAGCGGAAAGCTGTAGAATAAGAATCTGAGGCAATTGTTATAGCAAGTGTTCTATTGATTAGAAATGGGGAAGAAATGAAGATAGGTTAAAACGTAGGACTATGAACTGGCGGGAATTCAAAGCTGGGACCACAGGAGACGAAACTGCAAATTTGTTACATGAACTTATTATTAGCTTTTAACACGCCAGTTAAAAGACTGGTTTTTATTCCACGCGCCAAAAATAAACAAACAATTAATGACGCCATGACGTCGCGGTGAGAGCTGCTACAAGATTGAAAGTGCAACAATGATGCAACAGCGTTGCATGAAATTATTACTCGATGTGTATAAGTGATATGGTAAATATAATCAAACAAAAGTGAAGGATTAGTACTTGGCCTGACGAAAAAAAAATTTAAAATAAACTATTAAGTTGCCAGGACGTGAATGTGCATCAAATATGATACATTGATGCATGGAATTATTACTCGGTTTATAGAGATGCTACAGAAAATTTTATTAAACGACAGCAAGGATTGGGTTTCTGACATCATATGGAAAATAAAAAAAAAATGCACATAATGACACCATGGAGGCATCCGCTTAAGACAGTAAAATTGCAACAACAATGAAAAAACTACGATACGACAAATTAAATACGATAAATTTTATAGAACGACAGTAAAGCTGAGGTGTTCGGTCACATGATCGAAATAAAAACAATTAATGGTGTCATGAGACCTCTCAGGGATCACCTTCAAGTAACCTGTATCCACCATATTTGCATTAATAAATATATTGCATGACACTAAGATAAATGTAAATGCACCATACAAAAGTAAAAACAAAAGCAAAATTAAATTAAAAAACTACAAATATTAGAATTAGGATCTATGTTCAAAAAATGAATTAGAACAAGGATTAAAATGTTCTCATCGTTGCTTTTGACAAAAAATCAAACAAAACAAAACAAAAACAATAACATTGCAATAAAATTACATATCATGAAGTACACTGCCAGTCTAAATTTCTGTTACAATAACAATGCTTGTATGAAAAATTACTCGACACACAAATAACGGGACAATCAGCTTCAGCATCGACATCCTCGAGTGTGCGTTTTTATTTTGGCTTTGCATGCATTTGTTTTTGTACTTTTCGCTGGAAAGTGTGCTGAACACTGAACGAGTGCGGTTTGTGTTGTTGTTTTTTGCTGTTCTTTGATTTTGGCTCATCGCAAAGACAAAATCAAGATAAAAAAATTTGTATGAAGGGCCATACGGGCCGCTACGTGGGCATGTTTGAATTAGACAAAGGACGAGAACAAGGATTTGGTCAACAATTTGGACAACATTTATAACAAGAATTAGGAAGATACATTGAGACAAGAACTGCAACAAAAATTCGGACAGGGATTATGATAGCCGAACAACGATTATATCAAGAATTTGAACATACAGATTAGAACAAAATTTGGGCGAGAACAGGGATTTGGTCAAGAATTAGGACCAGCATTTAGAAAATTATACAGACAACGATTGAGACAATGATTGCTATAAGAAGTGGGACTTGGAATATGATAAGAAGTTAGACAAGTAATGTCAAAACATATGAATAAAGATAACGATGGAGACAAGTTTAAGTACAAGGAAAAGGGTGCGAATCAGAGTAATAACCAGAATAAGAATATATTGGCACGTCAAAACCAACGGGTACAGCAACGGGTAACGGGTAAACCAACCAATACAGTCACTAAGTAAATTCTTTTTTTTTTCCGTGAAGTTTCTTAGGAAAAATATTTCACATAATGTGATCAGATATATCATTTATACTTTAGATAAAACTTTTGATGCAGAATCAAGGAAATCATAATTTAGTTACTAATTCTCTTCAATACTACTTATTTGTAGTGCAACAACAACAACTGTAAAGAATAACCAGCACTTTTTCTTTGAATATTTTGGAATTCAAAGAATTGAACTTAACCGGTTTTTTTCATGAATCATCAGCCTTTAATGCAGCCTGGTTAAATTCTCGGTTAATCATATTCTTGAGTTATACAACTCATGGCAACAAAAAATTACAAGATAAAATATATGATTAATTTAAGTATACATATGTTATGCAAAGCTTATCACTCAGCTGTTGTCAGTAACTCAGCAGTAGATACAAACTCTTCAAAACTGGTATAAAACATCTTATAACACATCTTAAACATCAAAGTTCTTATAACACGTTTTAAACAGCTTGTTTTTTATAAATTTCTTTTTCTTCAATAAAAAAAATAATATTTCGATTTCTTAGAAATAACTACAAATTAAAAATATACATAAATTTGTTGTTACTAACTGTTAGATATTAGCAAGTGCATAAATATTAATAAGCAAAATAATCTATTCTGATTTGGAATAAAAAGTGAAAAACATGATATAATATAAAAAATAAACTCAAAACTTGCCTCAAGCTCCCTATTAAACTATTGACTTTATTTAGCAGTTCAAGTTATAGCTGCTTTAAGCATCAATATTGAGATAAAGACGACGACAACAACTCAAATGATTTAGTTTGCAAATTCATAGAATTGACACATCATATGAACTATTAATATAACAAGAATTAATGCATAACTTATTTTCCTAAACTGACAACACATCTCTAAATAATTGTTTTGCAGGCATTTTGCAATAAGTCGCCGAAATGTTGCTTGCCTTCGGAAATTACATTCATGTCCGGCTCTATGTACTTGGACTCTTCTATGCTGTCACGCTGATGGGTAACAACGGTGCTGCCTCACAATATGGTAAGTGAAAATGTGATTAGTATAGATTAATTTAGTTAATTTTGTCGATCAAATGAAGTTTGCATCAATTAAAGTTAAATTTGTTCATTCGTATAAATTCTACAGGATACGGGTTGCTATTTATATTTCTGGCTTAATAATGAAAAACCTAATTTTTCGGATCGAAATTGGTTTTATTTTTTTTTAAATATTCTCCGTATAGATCAATACACTTTTGCATGTGTTTGAACCAATTTTGGAAGCAATTTTTCCACTCCGAATGAGGTAATTCCAAAAGAAACTTTTTGAATCCGACATCCGCTTCTTCGGGATTGTTCGGAATTGTTCACCACGTATTTGTTTGTTTTTTGTTTTTGGGTATAAAAAAGTCCTTGGGCTCCAAATAAGGGCTATACGGTGGATAACCCATCAATCCGATTTTTTGGTTAGTCACAAAGGCCTTTGTTTGTCTAGATGTGTGAGAGCTCGTATTGTCACGATGCAGAATAATTCGCCACTTGTTCGACTTTTTCGGATTTTTCCGATTACTTGTGGCAAACAAATGGTCGTGCACCATTCTGAATTCACTATCCTACGTTGCTCTAACCCCGCCGTCACCACATGACCAGTAATGCCGAAGAAATAGGCAACCATTTGCTTTGATGTGCTTTTTCCGCGAACAACTTTTGTTGGATTTAGTTGGTTTTGAAGACCCATACAGTCAATTGCTGTTTTGTTTCGGTCTCATATGCATAAATCCATGATTCGTCACCAAAAGCCAGTCTTCGCTGCACCTTGATCGTATTTTTAACGCCCATAAGGAGGCGTGGTAGGTATAGAAGAGTATATATATATTCTTGATCAGCATCACCACCCGAGTCGATTTAGCCATGTCCGTCTGACTGTCCGTGTGTCCGTCTGTGATCACAATTACAGCCGTCATTTCAAAGCTATCATCACGAAATTCGATATTTAAGCTTTTATCTAAAAAATAAAGGTCAAATTCGAAAATGAGCCAAATCGGATCATAACCACGCCTACCTCCTATACAAAGTGACTTTATCGAAACGGTAAAATCTCTTAAAATTCCACAAAAATTAATATATGAAATTGAAACTTTGCGTATGAACTTTTATATATATATATGAGCTTTTATATATATAATATACACTCTGAGTATGAAATTCAACCAAATCGGGTGAAAACCACGCCTACCTCCCATACAAAGTGACTTTACCTAAAATGTAAAATTTCTTTAAATTCCCCAAAACTTAATATATGGACTTGAAATTTTGCATATGAACTTTGATATATAACCTGTACTCTGTACGAAATTCAACCAAATCGAGTGAAAACCACACCCACCTCCTAAACAAAGTGACTTTATCAAAAACCAAAAGAGAATATTTTCTGTTAAAACTATGACGAAAATGTTTTTACAGATAAACATTTTTTGACTGCTTAAGACTTTGAATATACTTTGGTTCGAACGTGGGGTATTTTAACTTCGACCCAGTCGCAGATCATTTCTTACAAGTTTCAACATTTTCTTGAATCAATCGACACGACCATTTTTGATCGTTTGTCAAATTATAAAACCAAATAATCATGCAATTTCTTATTGATACTTATCATCCTAATAACAAAAGATGCCTAAATCTCACGGTAAGTTACATGACTATCTTGTTTTATCAGTTCACGCACAGCATCGATGTTTTCTGGCACAGCAACCGATTTTGGATGACCTTCACGGATTTCGTCCTGGAGCGAACTTGGGCCACGATTCCGTTCGTTGTATTAGTTTTTTATAGTTGCTGTAGGATAGTGGTTTATTGCCGTAAAAAAGAGTTGGCTGTGTCGTGGACACACTCGTAGGTTTTGACGTGACGGTGTTTCTTGCTGTTGTTGTTGTTGTTATTGTTGTTGTTGTTGTTGTTGTTGTTGTTGATGTTGATGTTGATGTTGATGATGATGTTGATGTTGATGTTGATGTTGATGTTGATGTTGATGTTGATGTTGATGTTGATATTGATGTTGATGTTGATGTTGATGTTGATGTTGATGTTGATGTTGATGTTGATGTTGATGTTGATGTTGATGTTGATGTTGATGTTGATGTTGATGTTGATGTTGATGTTGATGTTGATGTTGATGTTGATGTTGATGTTGATGTTGATGTTGATGTTGATGTTGATGTTGATGTTGATGTTGATGTTGATGTTGATGTTGATGTTGATGTTGATGTTGATGTTGATGTTGATGTTGATGTTGATGTTGATGTTGATGTTGATGTTGATGTTGATGTTGATGTTGATGTTGATGTTGATGTTGATGTTGATGTTGGTGTTTATGTTGATGTTGATGTTGATGTTGATGTTGATGTTGATGTTGATTTTGATGTTGATGTTGATGTTGATGTTGATGTTGATGTTGATGTTGATATTGATGTTGATGTTGATGTTGATGTTGATGTTGATGTTGATGTTAATGTTGATGTTGATGTTGATGTTGATGTTGATGTTGATGTTGGTGTTGATGTTGATATTGATGTTGATGTTGATGTTGATGTTGATGTTGATGTTGATGTTGATGTTGATGTTGCTGTTGATGTTGATGTTGATGTTGATGTTGATGTTGAAGTTGATGTTGATGTTGATGTTGATGTTGATGTTGATGTTGATGTTGGTGTTGGTGTTGGTGTTGGTGTTGGTGTTGGTATAGGTGTTTGTGTTGGTGTTGGTGTTGGTGTTGGTGTTGGTGTTGGTGTTGGTGTTGGTGTTGGTGTTGATGTTGGTGTTGGTGTTGGTGTTGGTGTTGGTGTTGGTGTTGGTGTTGGTGTTGGTGTTGGTGTTGGTGTTGGTGTTGGTGTTGGTGTTGGTGTTGGTGTTGGTGTTGGTGTTGGTGTTGGTGTTGGTGTTGGTGTTGGTGTTGGTGTTGGTGTTGGTGTTGGTGTTGGTGTTGGTGTTGGTGTTGGAGTTGGAGCTGTTGTTGGATTTGGAGTTGGTGCTTTTCTTTTAGCTTTTTTTTTGCTTCCCCATTGGTTGTGCTCTAATTTCAATTAATCCAGCAAAAGTGATGTATATGCGTCACATTAGGCAGTTCCCTGGGGGGCCTCATGACGCCGTCAATTTTTTTTTTATTTTTATCATGTGCCCGAAGTCCTCATCTTCATTTTCGTTCCTTAAAATTTACAGTTACGCGAGTAGTCACAGAGCTCAAATTCCATGCAACGTTGTTTCTTGGTTGTAGCATTTTTACTGCATTATGTGGTTGCCACCCTGAAATCATGATGACAAGAATTTTTTTTGTAATTTGGTTGTGAGGCGTAACAACACATTTATGCTGTCGTAAAACAAATTTACCGCAGCACGTCTCCTGAGTGAGAAAAAACTCCATGCAACGATATTACATTTCTGTTACACATGTTGCTATATTCACGATCTGGTTACGTCGAAATTTTTTTTTATTTTTTTCGTAAGGCCAAGTATAAATCCTTAATTTTCCTTTTGAAACATTTGTCGTAGCTTATATAGTCATAAAGTAGAAAAAATATGGTCAAATGACGCCGCCGGCATGCAAATCGCACCAAAAGTTATTTTTTGTGGATGAAGTGGTGATTTATGAAGCACATGTGTATTTTCATCCGACCAATAATGCATATTTTGCTTATTGACAAACCCATTGAGCCAAAAATGAGCTTCGTCACTGAAGATGATTTTGCTATGAAATTCATCATATTGGCGCATCTTTTCTAGAGCCCAATCGGAGAACGTATGTCGCTTCAAATGGTCCATTGGCTTCAATTCTTGAGTCCGCTTGATCTTGTATGGGTGTAAACTAAGATCCTTACGCAAAATTTGCCATAAAGGGGTCTGGGCGATGCCCAATTCTTGAGAACGCCGTGGAATAAACTGTTTTGTTTCGTTTGCTACGGACACCTGAACGGCAGCGATATTTTCGACACTCCGACCAACCCGTTATCTCGCAGACACAAAAACATTTCACAATGACTATGTAGGCTAAAATTTTTGCACTAAACTTGTTTTTGTCTGTCTACTAGGGCGAGAATTACGATCGAAAATTGCAGTTAACGCTCTTAAAGTTGCGATCACCGACTTTTTTTTTTTTTTTTTTTTTTTTTTTTTTTTTTTATTGTAATCCTTATTCAATATAATAAATTCATAATTCATTTTTTTATGCATTTCAAAATAGAAAAAAAAAAAAAAAATAAAAAAGCTTACACATATTTAATAATTTAAGATTACATTATTACCTCAGACGGATTTAATTCCGTGTATAAGAGGTGTAGAAAATTAAGAAATAATTAATAAATACTATTTGGTATTAGTGATTTTAACAATTTAGAATTACAAAATAAAAGTGTAAATAAGGCACAGTTTTATCACAAATATCTTAATGAGATCAATACGTATATATAAGTTCAGGTATATGATTATCTAAGATTTTGTACATATAATTTTAATTTGTTCTTAAATATTTGTAGAGTTTGGGACTTCTTTATTTCTTCGGGTAGTGCATTATACTGCTTTATTGCGCTGTGTTTCAGACTATTAAGTTGTTTTGATGTTCGTGCTTTTGGTACCTCGAAGTTATGTTTTTGGCGCGTGTTATGTTGATGAATTGTGTTTCGTGTTGTGAGCATGAGTTTGGATTTTAGTATATTGTTTTGAACTTTATATATATATTTGCATTTTTCGGTGAAGACTAGCTGGTTAATGTCAATTTGATTGGTGCTTTTATAGAGTTCTCTAGTAGAAATAGCTGGATTTTTATTGAATAAAATTTTTAAGGCTTTGTTCATCACTCTTCCGACTTGTTCTAGTTGAAATTTACTACATTGGCTCCAGCTGCATAAGTTGTATCGAATTCTGGATAGAATATGCCCTGTATATATAAGTTTCGCTGCAACTTCGTTGATTTTCCCAATTCTTTTAATGACCATGATTAGTGGTAGTACTGAGTTTTTTAATTCCTTGATGTGCTGTTCATAGTTGAGGTTCTCATCTATTATCATACCAAGATATTTAATTTGCTGTACTCTATGTATTTCTCTGTTGCTAATTTTGATTTTTAGATTTATATTAATGTTGTTGCATGAACGAAAGATGATGTAGTTTGTTTTTTGTATATTGATACTTAAACTGTTTCCGCATGCCCACTCATAGTACATTTTCATGTCGTGATTTATTTTATCTTCCAGTTCTTTTTCTGTGTCTGCTGTTGTAATAAAATTTGTGTCATCCGCATATATGTTGTATGTAGATTTGAAATTACAGGTCTTTATGTTGTTTATATAAAGTAAGTAAAGTCTTGGTCCAAGTATCGATCCTTGTGGTACCCCAATTTTGCTCGTTAGCTCTTCGCTAAGTTCACCATTTATTCTTGTCACATGTGGCCTGTTTGCTAAATAGCTTTGCATAAGTTTGTTCGGAACTCCTCTTATGCCTATATCATATAACGCGTTCAACAGTTTTTGATGATTAACAAGGTCAAAGGCTTTTGACAGATCTATAAATGTGGCTGCTACAATTTTCTTGTCATCAAGAGCATCATAAATTTTTTCCATCGTAGATGTAATTGCCGACTCAGTTCCGCTTTTTTCTAAAAAGCCAAATTGATTTTTATCAAATCCTATTGTGGAATTAATGAAGTTCTCGATCCTTATGTCAATTGCTTTTTCAAATATTTTGCTGAGTGAACTGAGTATTGATATCGGCCTGTAATTTTCGCATAGCTCCTTTTTACCTTTTTTGAAGATTGGTGATATTATGGCTTTCTTCAGAAAATCCGGGTAAATGCCAGTTGAGAAGCATTTATTAATCAAATCCACTAATATTTTTCCAATTGTTGGTAGAAGAAACTTAATATCTTTTACCGATATTTCATCAATCCCTTGTGCCGCATTGGTATTTAGATTTGAGACTATGTGTTGGATTTCAGTTATATTAACTGGTTTCAGAAATATTGATTTGTGATTAACAGCATTTGGTGTCATTGCGTTTTTTGTGGTTATATTTGTTGCTATTTTAATTCCAACTTCATTAAAGTATTTATTGAAATTGTTAACGACATTTGCATTACAATTGGCTGTTTGTACCTGATCTTTAGTTGTGGTTCGTTGTTCAGTTTTATTTCGTAGTGTTGAATTAATAATGCTCCATAATTTTCTTGTATTATTTCCGGTCTTTTCTATTTCTTCGTTTATGTGTTTTTGTTTGTTGTTTTTTATAAGCTGATCAACTTCTTTTTTCACTTTTTTATATTCTTCCTTTTTGGATTGATCATCTGGAGAAGATTTTGATTTTTTATACAGTTCTTGTCTAAGCTTTAGTTTTTTTTTCAGTTCTGTTGTTATCCAATCATTGTTTCTGCTCCTAATTTTGATATGACCCGTTGACTTTTTCTTCGCCTCTTGTATTATTTTTACTAATTGTTCGACTTCAGTTATTATTGTTTTATTTAATTCATATTTAATAATTTTTTCCATTTTTTTATAATTTATTTTGGGTATTGTTTTATTTGCCATTGGTTGCTTGCATAATTTTAGAGCTGTTATTGTTGCAATTGTGTATTTGTGATCAGATATGTCTGTGTCTTCGAGTTGAAAATCTAATTTGTGTGTTGTTTCTATATTTGTAACAATGTGATCGATAAGCGTTCTAGAATTGTTTGTTTGCCGGGTTGGTAATGTGGTGTTAACTATTGTGTAACCATTTGTTCGTATTAAATCTGTGTATTTGATTACAGTATTTGTTTCTTCAAAAAGATTGATGTTAACATCTGAAAAAAATATGCAATTTTTTTGTTCGTTGCTGAGTTTTTCATCTAGATATTCTATAAATGTGTTGGAATTTTCATTTGGTGCTTTGTAAAAAGTACCTATGGCAATAGTTTTTTTTAAATTTGTTATTTCGATTATTGTGGTGTTATATTTATCTTCTTTTGTTATTTCATTGAATGTTAGACAGTCTCTTACAAATATAGCTGTTCCTCCTCCTCGTTTTTCATTTCTGCAGTTGTGAATTGCTGTAAAATTTGGAATGTTGAATGTATTTATTTCATTTTCATATAACCAAGTTTCGGTTACTATGACTACATCTATAGTTTGAATACTATTTATCAATGTTTCCACATGTACGAGTTTGTTGCGAATACTACAAATATTAATGTAGAAAATTTTTAGTGTGGTAAATTCATCCATTTGTTGATTAGAAGTAGCTTGTTGAGTCTATTTCAGCCTTCATTTTTATCGCATGAACATTACAAATACTCGCACCTGCTTTATGATCACAGGAGTAGGTGGCTCCATATTTATTTGCTCTAATACAATTGATGCATTTAAAATTTGTTGTTATTTTACATGTTCTGGTGTCATGTTTTTCAGCACAATTTCCGCACGCCTCTTCTCCTTCACATTTTTTACTTGTGTGATGATATTTTTGACATTTGAAACAACGAGTAAGTGAAATATATTCTTTAACGTATCTAGACTTATAGTTGAGCATGACGTATCTATTTGTTATTTTAGCTAGAGTTTCTCCAGATACTTCTAGAATATAATTCCACAGTTTTGTGTTCTTGCTAAAAAATTTATGAACCAGGTTAAAATTGTCGCTAATGTCTATGAACTGATTTGTTTCTACTAGTTCTTCCACTAAGTCTGTTTGATTATAGTCGCAGTCTACATTTGTAATTATAACTTTAGGTGTTTTAGTTCTCGGAGCAGTGATTTTGTAACCTTCAGCTAATTGTTGTTTTATTTCAGTTTCTAACTTTTCTTTGTTGGCACTATCTATTGTTGAAACTATGATACCTCCATTATTAATGTGCTTGATTGATGATATGCCCACCTTGATTTTTGCTGGTATTATTTTTTTCTTCAACTGTTTTTCTGTTTCTTTGCTTTCTTGATTTTTCTCTGTCGGTAAAATAATGATGCTGTTCTGACTTTTTGGTCTACTGGGTTGTTGTGTGTTTACTTTTCCTGCTACCACTCCAGCATATGTTAGAGTGTGTTGGTTGTTATTCTTTGTTTCTAAGTTATGTAGTACCTTCTTTATTTCGCTCATCTCAGTTTTTAAGTTTTCATTTGTTTGTTTTATTTCTTCATTTGCAATACATATACGTTCTAAGTTTGACTCACCCTTCACCCATTGCTTAAATTTTTTTTTGTCTGTTTCGCAAACCCAGAAGCATTTATTTTTTAAAGTGGCAATTGCAGCATAGTCCTCATCCGTGTAATTGATGCAGTCTATGTGCCACCAAGCTTGACATAGTCCCTCACATTTGATTCCTCTAGTTTCAACTTTTTTCTTACATCTTTTGCACCAAGTCTTATTTTTTTCATTTTCGTTTTCTTCATCCGCCATTTCAGAGCTAAGGCGCTTAATACATGTGCCTGAATGTGATGGCAATATGTTTAGCACTGCTTATTTGAAAGTAGCTAACAAAAATATCGCAAATTTTAAATTTAAATTTAAACTTTATTTTGCAGCTGTTGTTAAAATTCTTTATGTTTAGTTTTTAGAAAAACTGTTTATAAATGATATTTCTGTTGTATGTTTGTTGTTTATTTATTATTTCTCGCGTTATCGAATTTAATTTAGGAGCGGTTATTTTCCGTGCACTTTCGATTTGCTGTTCTTTTCTCTTTACTTTGAATTTCGGTAGTAAATTTTTATAATTTGTAGACTTTGTTTGTTCGCGTACTTTTTAATCATGAAAATGTTGAGTTTACTGAATAAATTGACAGTGTGAGTTCGGTTATTAGTGAAAGGGTGCGTTCAGATATTTAATTCAAAAATGTCAAGTTCTTATTGGAAAACCCTGTATAACTCAATCAAAAATGACAAAATATCAATCGCGAATATCTCAAGAATTTGATCTAATTGGAAAAAACAGAGTATGCCACCGTATTCTACGACCAAAAATTAAGTTGGGGTGTCTTGGCGTTTTTGTGCGTCTTCACATTGGGCCAGAAATTTGAAAAAATGGCCAAAACTCATATCTTGGCGATGCATAGACAGAATTAAATAAAAATTGGTACAGAATACTTAACACAGGACCTTCTTCAAGCACTGGAAAAAAAGTGGGCGGGACTCAACAATGGGGCGTGACAATATCAATAAAATACTGTATCTCGTCTAATAGTGGGACTAGGTTATTAAAATTCGGCACAGTGCTTTGTGTGATCTTTTCCGAGCATGATGAAAAATTGGACTGGATTTAAAAAAGGGGCATGTTACTATTAGTAAAATGCCGTATCTCAATTAGTGTTGGGACTAGGGTTTTGAAATTGGGTATAGGGGTGGGTACAATCGTTTCCGAGAATTTTAGAAAAAATTGAGTGGGATCCAACAATGGAGCGTGGCACTATTAACGTGGTTTTAGAAAATAACACTTTATTATTATTATATTTATTAACACTATATTAATAAACCCGCAATTAGCCTACATAAATGACATCTATATTTTGATGAACTAATAATGACATTATTAGTTTGCATAAAAATAAGTTGCATTGTATATGAAATTGATGTTCTCTGTAATGCGTGAACCGATTTTGTTTCTGGAAATTTCCCATGAAAGGTGACGTCAATACGAAGGTTTTTTGTATAAATGGTCTTTGTATGTGTATTGGTTCATGAATTATAGGCGTTTTAGTGAACTTATCAACAATACAGCTGTGAAAAAATACAGGTGCGCACGGTATTTGCAAGGGTAACTGGAAATAAATGGAATATTGGAATAGTTTGGCAAGTCTCACTTTAGTTTGCATTTGCGTGAAAAATAAAGGCATAGTAAAAATTTTCCACACCCCTTTTTTTCCCATACCCCCTTTATCGCCTACAAATCAATAAAAATGCTATATTTAAGACGGGTTTGGTCGTATTAGACTAAAATTTGGTAAACAAGAACGTATGGTTACTGTCGGGAACTATACTAAAACTGGGCGTGGTCTAACTATATATACGCCCACTTTTTATAAATCATTATTATTCCTGAGTTGTACATGTTTTGATAGTGGAACTTGATATGTAGACGTTATGGGCCCAAGACGCAATTATTATATATTTGAGCGAACATTAGACATATGGGAATTTGGCCACATATGTAGGCCAAATTTATGATATCGAATTACTTTGGAACTAAATGTCGTATGTAACTATGCAATAGACTCCTAAACTACTCATCCGATTAGCATGAAAATTTGTGTATAGAAGTTTTTTGGTGCGGTACGTGTTTGTGGTTTATCAATTTTCATCCACCTTGAACACCAGAGGGCGCTGTAGTACAAATTTTTTACAAAACTGCCTAAAACTCACAAACCGCTTATGCGATTAGAATGCAAAGTGCTATACAGTGGTTTTCATGTACGTTGAGTGTTTTGCTGCAATATTTTTTGACCCATCTTGAACACCAGAGGGCGCTGTAGTACAAATTTTTTGCAAAACCACCTAAAACTCCCAAACCGCTCATGCGATTAGAATAAAAATTGGTATATAGTAGTTCTCAGGTACGATGAGTTTTTGACTGTATCTTCTTTGAACCACCTTGGACACCAGATGGTGCTGTAGTACAAATTTTTTACAAAATCGCATATTTTTAGTTGTTACATATGCAAATATTTACAAAATAAAAAATATTTCTTAAATTTAGTAAAATTAAAAAATGTCCGTTATTTTCACATCAAAAACACGAACATATCTTGAAAACTATGAAAAATTTTACTACAACGATATATATAATGCAACATCGTGCTAAAAAATGAGAAAAACACAATCAGAAATGTAATTTTGTGACTTTTGGTTCAAATATCTCCGCTGCTTTTTTATACACTTTGTTAAATTTTTTTTTGTCTTAAAGCTTCATCAAAGTACTATAAAAACCTTATTGCAAAAATACCGTTAGTTGAGTATATATATTTTAAATATTTTTCATAAAAGGTCTGAAATTTTGGAGTTTTCCTCAAAAGAAGGCTCAAAATTTGTTTTTGTTGTAAAAATAATTTAAATTCAAATTCGCAAATTTTCAACTCCATTTAAAAATTACAACATTTATAGGCAAAAATGTTTTCAAATTTACGCAAAAATTAAAAACCATTTTTGTGATTAAAAAAACAAGATTTTTTCGAACAAAATTTTTTTCCAATATTGTGTTTTTATATTTTTGAAAAAATAAACAAGCTAAAAAATGAAGTTTTTAGAACAAATTATCTTAGTATCTTTTACCAATCAAAAGTTATAGCCAATAATCTTTATGCAAAATATAAATACAAAAAGCAAAACGCTGTCTGTGTGATGGCTGGAAACTACAAAATTTCTGATCCGATAGAACTGAACTTTGGCAGTACATTTTTTTTCAAGTATGAGATGGTTTAAATTTCTGTCACACCCCCTTTAACCGCCCACAAATCAATAAAAATGCTATATTTCCTACGGTTTTCGTCGATTTGGCTACATTTTGATAATTTAGTTTGTATGCTCACTGTCGGCAACTGTACTAAAACTGGGTAATGTCCATCTACTAGAAAACTGGGATAGAAGTGGGTGTGGCTCTGCCCATACAATTAAAATTTGTATTATCGAATAGCTTTGAAAGTAAAAGTAGCAGTACTTACATACAAACTCAAAATGGAGTTACTATTTGGTGATCTTCTGCTACTGGGAAACTGCAAGGGGCAATGGAAAATGACAGTGGTGTCAAACTATGAGTCTAAGAAAAGTTTTGAATACACCTATTATGTTCCCATATAGTTGCAGGGTGCAGCAACGTGCGCCGGGAAAAGACTAGTATGTATATAGTTTCCAGCGTCACCACGTCGAGGTTGCGGGGAGAACCAAATGTTTTTTTTATTTTTTTCTGCTTTTTTGTTTTTGTAGTTTTTTTTTTTATTTTTTGCTTTTTATATATATGTATTTTTTTTTTATTTTTTTCCTTTTAATATTTTTTTTTGTTTTATGTTTTTGTTCATTGAACATTTAATTTTTTTTTTACCTTCAAGTTTTATTCTTCATCCGAAAGAAACAAATTGTTCAAATAATCTTTTTCATTTTCAACCAATTTATCGTCTTCTGAATCTGAAATTGTTTCATTATTTTGAACTGACTCATTCTCAAATTCAGTTGCAATGAAAAGGTGAAGGACTTCTTTTGGAACTAGCAAATGTTTAGGCTTCTGAACTCTACATCGAATAGACATAGACGACACAAGCGGGTCCCATGAATCCATCGCTCGGTTAAACATGTGTTCTAAATTCGCGGCACGGTTATGCCGTCTGCAATGAAACTGCCTATATACCTTGTAGTCCTTGTTTCGGCAATCAGAAGCTTCCTCCCCAAACATTCCCAAAAGTAAAACACTTTCTTTTATAATTTCTCCGGAATGGATAAGTATCTTATGTAAAGAAGAAGGCATCGGAAACCATTTGTAGTGAGTTACATTCAAACTAGCCGTAGACGTGCATAAGTCTTCGAAAGCTGCATGGTTTATAAAATATTGCGAAGAGAGTGTGATCAAGATTATTCGCATATTTCGGAACAATTGTCGATCTAAGCCAAGATAATCTGCGAATAGGTCTGGGTTAGAGAAAGCCTTACGTGCGGTGTTACCATCATTGCTCGTACCATTTCCACCTGGTTTTGGCCTATCTACCCTTAAATTTAACAGATCCCATTGTAAATTTTGGATGTGCTTTTTATGACGCTTTCCCTATAGCATGTTTTGGCGGAAATGAGCAAATTTATATAGGAAAATAACAAATTTTTCATAAGTTTCAAACGCTATAAAAGAAAAAAGGCAGTTTTGGTTTTTTAAAACAACTCTTTCTAAACAGATTCCCAAAGTGTTAATTCTATTTAATGAAATTCAAGTTAATTTTGTTCTCTACACTTTCTACAACTGCAGATATTGCTCTTTTAATCGTAGTTTTGTATGGGAGGTGGGCGAAGGGCGGGGCCGATATTGACAAAAATTTGTGTGGCGTTATATATTTATGAAATAATGACACATGCTTAATTTCGTGTATGTATGTACCTACGATAATTCCTTTTATTTTTGTCCCCCATCCCATAGAACTCGTTACACTGTGCGACGTTAGTTTTTTTATAAATTTCTCAAAATTAAATAAAAACGTGCAAAAGCATGCATATCCCTCTTCAAGTAAATATCTTAAAGAAAGTAATAGCATATCAATTATTTCAATTACGAGCGGAATCTCAGGGGATCTACCTTAGGCGCCGCATTTTTTTTTTAAACCCCATTTTTTTGTATTTTGTTTGTGGAAAAAAGGATTAAAAAAAAAGAAAATATATATTTATATTTTTTTTTCAATATTGTATTCAATGTGTTTAAAAAAATGCTAAAAATTTTAAAGAAGTTTGAGAAATAGTTATACTGTTGATGATTTCAAATTATAGATGTAAATAAAAAAAAACTGCAATTTTTGACTTAAGATGCCTCCCAAATTGTAATTTTTAATTTTATATTAATAATATTTCGTCTCAGGGTACCTTAATGTGTCTCGTTATCAATCGTAAGAATCATTTGATTACAGAAAATATTTGACTTTTGGCCACTTATTGAAATTCCTGGCCCAATGTGGTATTTAGTGAAATCAGTAAAAAATACAGCAAATATATAAAAAGCTTTCAAAAAGTAAAAATAAAACCACATTTCGAGAAAGTTTGATCTGGTCAAAATTTATTCTTATCGTAAAATTATCAATTTTCGCTACGTGCCTGTTTGAACGTGACCACAAACTTTTTCAAAGCTTTTAAATTAAGTTTTTTTTTGTTTTTATTTTGTTTTTGGTTATTCGCTCTATAACGCTTTGTTTATCTCTTTCTAGGCATTTTTATATAATGCATATAATTATATCCGGTAAAGCAGAGATATCTATTGATACTGACATTAGACATGATATACATACATATCTATATCAAAATGAAAGCGGAAATTATTAAAACATTTTACTACAAAGTTGACAAACCATCACGAAATATGAATATGACAGATCAAATGAATCAACATCGAGGTTTATTGTATGACACATTTACTTGAGTTCATTTGCATGTAACCAAATTTTAAATAATTAATGAATTGATTGTGTTAAGTCCATTTTACCCGGTTATACCTGAAATTTTAATTGCTTTTGATTAATTTTCTTAAAATGAGATTTAACGATTCGCGATTATTAACGATTAATTAACAATATTTTAAACAATCTTCAACTTACAGAGTTCGATGCCTGTGAATTGGCAAATCGTGCAGCTGGGATTTGTCGTATTTTTCAAGAATGTCAGGGACTGGTTGATTCATTGAAACGTGGTGAAATAACTATTGATGATCCTGTGCGATGTGGTTTTAAGGGAGATAAAGAGCTTGTATGTTGTCCGGGAAGCGGAGGCAATTTAGAAACAAAAGGAGGTCGTCAACCGATATTCGAGTAAGTTCTTTTTATTGTAAGAATGTTGATCCACACACACATACACACACACACACACAAACACACACACATTTAGTTAAGCATAAGTAGTTAGTTCTGTGACTAATTTTTGAAACACGAATGCAGTGTTCATTTTTGAATTTAGAAATTTATACATTTAGCAAAAAGAAACACTCATTTTCTTTCAATAATTTCAAAACTAACCGCTTAGTAGTTGCTAATGCTTGTTCTTTACATCTTTTGCCATGCTTACTTTCCTATGCTTTAATCTATATCTAGTGAAAATGGTGCAGTTCAGGCAACGATCGAAAAGCCTGTCGTCGGTATTTCGGTACCATCGGTGCTGACGACAACGACAACAGCTAAGCCTGACTTTTGGCTGCATTTACTTAATTCAACCACAACAACAACAACATTTAGAACAACATCTGCGACAGAGTTTTGGCAATTTTTGTTAGATTCAACCACAACAACAACTACAACCACGCCAAAGCCGCTAGTAATTGATGGCATACAATTGGACACTGATGCACAGTTGTATGATTTTTCAAAACTATTGAATCAGAATAAAAAATCTGAAAATTTGCCAATTGGAGAGCAAAATCCGACAAATATTCAATCCAACTTCCGTGGAAATGAGCGTGACAATTTTGCAGGAAATGAACAAAACAATGGGTTTCCCAATGTGCCCCAAATAGTAAATCTAAATGGCCCAGAAACCCCATTTGTAGCTGGTAATGGATTTGCAGGTGATTTCGAAAAAGCGCCTGGATCATTTTTTGGAAATGGACGTGGTCATAGACAGAGAAATGGTTTTGGACTGAATGGATTTACAAATGGGCAGGGTAATGGTTTTAATGTTCGAATTGACCATGGAAATGGATTTGTGAACGGTCCCTGGCGACAGGGTACACGCTTTCAAAATCGTCATATAAATAAGCTGATGCCACCGCAAGATCACACTTCACTTGTAAGTCCAAATCAAATTCAACCACAATTTCAACCGCCTCCCCTTGCAAACAATGGCATAAGAGCAAATCTACTCACAAGACCATCGGTACCGCAGACTTTTAATCCCGGAAATGGACCAAACTTTGTTGGAAGAGGTTTTGTTAATGGTCACCGTGGTCGAGGCAATCAATTTCAATATCAACATATCAACAATCTCAGCCCACAACAAAGCCCACCACATCCAGCTTTCCTGCCATCCCAATTGCAACAGCAGCCATTTGTTAATGAAAAACCTCAAGGAAATCCATTTTTAACATCGGTACTACCGACGATTGATCAAAATGATATAGATACATCAGCAAGTAATAATCTCTTGTTTAGTCCGCAATCAAGCGCAATTCAAGAACTACCGAGTGGTCAAATTTGGAACAATCCAAATCAGATAAATTTACCCGCGCCTAATCCAGCTCAGCTCGCTTTCCCTTATCAGGGCAATGAAAACTCTGCTAAAGAATATCAGTCACATTCCTCTGACAACATCCAAAATATATTTTATACTTCGCCAATAGCCGAACAACCAGTTGCATCGCACCCCTTTCTGCCGTCCCAGTACCAACCACAAGCGAACGAAAATCTCCATAGTTCTGCCAACAATTTTAATACCGAAAATGTAGAGCAATGGAATGGCGCTCCAACTGGAACACAAAGGTTTTTGTTGGCTTAACCCTTACTTGTTTATTTGTGAAATGTCTTTTTTTTGTATCTTTGTTTTCCCATTTCTCCAAGTATCTCCTTTTTCCAATGTCCTTTCCAGTGCCATTATTTTTTACTAAAACACTAACTTACAACAAATTTACTAAAAACAAAAATTGTATTACCAACAACTATGAAAAATAAAAGAAGTTGACCGAACTTTTTGGTTCAAGTTATGTGGAAGTCTTTTTTTGTTTTTGTGGTATTTGTACGACTTATAATTCATGGTAGATTTTTATGTAGAGTCTTTTAATTTATGTTATACTCGTATAAGTGGATTTAATAGGCACACAAACACTCATGCATACACATCATGCGTTGTTCAAATTTGTTCTAAATGGTCTACAAATATTCGATATATACAGCAGATTAACAACAAAACCTTCCACCACTGCGACAACACCAAAGCGACCTACAACAATAACTCGCACCGAGCGTCCAGCCGTAGCAGGTACCATTAATTCATAAGTTTTTAAATATTTCCGATGTGGTTAAAGTGAGCTCCATCATCTTTGATTTGTAATTTAAAACAAAACATGTGCTGTATTGTGCCCAATATGTGTTGTCATGTTCTATACTTGCATATTTTTTTTTCTCATTTAGAAGCACCATTAATTTTTTTCTGGAAATTGGAAATTGTGATGTGATGTGCTTTGCTTTGTGCAACTTACTTACTACCTACTTATTTTGTTTATAGAACCTTGTTTGGTTGGTTTTGGCCTCGTCTAAGAAATTGCGCCAGTCAGGTTGTCTAATATTTCATTCTTTTCGCTCGATTTTAATGCGCTTAACTATGTCGATTTCAGCGTACAGCTCATACAGCTCGTGGTTCCATCGAATTCGGTACTCGTCATTGATGCAGATTGGACCGAAGATCTTACGAAGGATCTTTCTCTCGAAGGCTCTCAAAGTCTTTTCATCAGAACTGCTCAACGCCCAGGTTTTTCTGCATATAATAGAACGGGCATGATTAGTGACTTATTGAATCAGAGTTTTGTTCGTCGATAGAGGGGTCTGGTTCTCAATTGGCTTCTGAGCCCAAAGTAACACCTGTTGGCATGAGTTATCCTTCATTTTATCCCAATTCAGACATCGTTAGAAGAGAGTTAATGCTGGATCCCAGGTAGACAAAGCCCTTAACAATTTCGAAGGAAATGTTGTCAACAGTAACGTGGTTTCCAAGACGCTGGGGGCCTGTTTATTTGTTGATACTAGGTATTTCGTCTTATCTGCGTTCACTGCAAGACCCATTCGACTCGACTCTTTCGCTAATCTCGAGAATGCTGCTCTGACTTCGCCCGTATTATGGCCAATGATATCCATGTCATCAATGTACGCCAGCAGCATATTACTTTTGTAGAATATCGTTTCACTACGTCTCAAATCAGCAGCTGGAATGATCTTCTCCATCACAAGATTGAAAAAAGAACTTGGCTGTATCGTGAACACACCCGTAGGTTTTGACGTGACAACTTATTTTTATCCTTGGCCTTATTCTTGCCACTATCCTTTCCTTTGATCCCATAACATGCTTGTTCTCATCATTGATCTTGTTCTTAAATTTGTCCTAATTCTTGTCCGAATGTTCGATTCGTTAACCTTATCCTTGTTCAAGTTCTTTTACCAATTTTTGTTCTTTACGTTGTTCAATTTCTTGTCCTGAGGTTTTTTCCAATTCTGTCCTGAATATTGATTAAGGTGTATTCACATCGTTTTCCTTTTCCCAATTATTATTTGAACTAATATCCTTATCCAATTACATCCTCTTATCTTAGTTCAAATCTTTGTCCTAATGTTTATATTATTCCTGATCCTAATCTTTGTCCAATTCCTTGGACATATCCTTTTTTCTAATTCTTGTCTTAGCCCATATCCAAATTCTTGTCGCAATGCTTTTAGGTTCCTTTTAGAGCCCGAATGGTACATTTAGATTCCTTTTAGAGCCCGAACAGAATCAAAGCGATCGGCGATCCTTCCTTCTCGCCAATCGCTCAGAACACGTCCGCAATGAAAGCGAACTGTCAAATTGTTTTTTTTTTGTTCATGCATAATTGACATGCAGAAAACATAAAAATAGACATCAAATGTCAGAAGAACATTAGAAAATAGCCACTGAATGTACCCCATCATTAGAAAAAATACGGCAACACTTATCATGCTTGACGCCACTCACAGAGAGGATCGCCAGGTCTCCAGAGAAAAAATAGAATAGATTCTTAGAGCCCGAACAGAATCAAAGCGATCGCCGATCCTCTCTTCTCGCCAATCGCTCGGAACACGTCCAGAATGAAAGCGATTAGCGATTGGCGAACTATTCAGACTGAATTGTCAGGATGTTTTGTTTTGAGTATGCATAATTGACATGAAGAAATCAGAAACACAGTCAACAAATGTCAGAATATAATAAAACTTAAGAAAATAGCACTGAACGCACCCCATCATTAGGAAAAATACGGTAACACTTATCATGTTTGACGCCACTCAAACATAGGATCTCCAGGTCGCCAGAGAAAAAATAGAATACATTCTAATCTGGCGAATGTTCGTAGCGATCGAAGACCAGCGATTTGATTTCGGACGTGTTCATATATTTTCATGCATTCTATTGCTTGAAAATATCGCCAATCGATTCTCGCTTTAATTCTGTTCAGGCTCTTAGAGGTTCCCTGAGAGGCTTCATAACGCCATTATTTCTTTTTTTTTATTTTTATCATGTGGTCGAAACTTCCATCTTTACTGTCGTTCCATAAAATTTACTGTAGCGTCAATCACGAAGTTAAAATTCAATGCAAATTTTTTTCTTGTTGCATTTTTACTGTATTATGCGGTTGCCTCCTTGGTATCGTAACTCCAAACATTTTATTTTTATTTTCGTTCCGAGGTCAAAGAACCATTTTTTCCGTCTGTCTGTCCGTCTGTCCGTCTGTGATCACGATTACAGCCGTAATTTTCAAGCTATCATCACGAAATTCGATATTTAAGCTTTTATCTAAAAAATAAAGGTCAATTTCGAAAATGAGCCAAATCGGATGAAAACCACGCCAACCTCCCATACAAAGTGCTTTTATCAAAAATGTAAAATCTCCTTATATTCCACAAAAATAAAAAAATGGACTTGAAATTTTGCATATGAACTTTAATATATAACATGTACTCTGTGTATGAAACCAAATCGAATGAAAACCACACCTACCTCCCATACAAAGTGACTTCATTATAAAACAAAACCGAATATTTTCTGTTAAAACTATGATGAAAATGTTTTTACAAATAAACAATTTATTGACTGCTTAAGACTTTGAATATACTTTGGTTCGGCAGTGGGGTATTTTAACTTCGGCCCAGTCGAAGATCATTTCTTACTAGTTTTTTTATAAATTTGTTTTAACATCAAAGAATGAACTTTTACTGTCGTACCATAACTCTTTTCTTAGCATCTACATATACTCAGCGAGTAACAATTCCATGTAACGCCGATATATTTTGTCACATCAAAAACAAAAAACCAATAGCAGAGTTCTTAATTTTAAATGTAACATTTTAAAAGCACATGTCAAGCAGAACGCAGCACATAGTTTTTTATTTATAAATCAACAATGGCGGCTCTTACTCTATTATTATACTCGCTCTTATTCTACAGGCCATAACATTTACGTAAACATTATTTACATTGTCTAATTAAAGCTTGTCGCGTCATTGAGGAGGGTCTGAATCCGATATTAACACCTCATATTCTGGATGGTACACCAGTGAACCCGGGTGAATACCCACACATGGCAGCCATAGGTTATGCGGACATAGGCAATGAAGGTGGTCCATATGATTTCCGCTGTGGTGGCACTTTGATACACGAACGCTTCGTTCTGACTGCAGCTCATTGCGTTAATAGTCGCAATATTACACCGGCAATTGTACGTCTTGGCATGTCCAACTTCGATGATCCAGCAGAACTTCCGCATCGAGTAGAAATGCCCATTAAGGTAAGTGAATAACTAGGCTAAGTCCATGATTATTAAACAATTTTGGATGTTGTACTTTGTGTCGTATATTGTTATGTGTTGGATATATAATATGATTACTTCTGCTTTGTTGGTGTTAATGGGGATGTTGTTTTATACTTATATGACTATAAATATAAAGAAAATCTTAACTAGTCTCTTAGGGACAGTTAATTCACTTTTTCGATGTGAAGTTAACTTGTTCGTTCAAAATAACTTTTGTGTATGTAAATATTTATTTAACTTTTTATTCCAAGTAAAATGAAATTTATCGGCTTAAAATTGTATGCATTGTAAATTCCACGAACATTTCCACGATTATATCCATGTTATCTAGAAGTATCCATGGGATTATTTACTCTTTGAGGTTTTCTATTGCTTGCAGAGAGATGAGGACTGCATGGAAAAAGATTTTATAGTGTTGGAAAAATTAATAGAAACTGCTTGTATGTTGTTCTTTTGTTTGATTTTTTTTTTTTTGTGTAATGAATTTTGTTTTCAAAGTTTACATATGAATTAAAGATTAAGAGAATATCTATTAGAATAAAATAAAGTATCAGCTTAACGCAATTCATGAAACAAAAACAAAAAAAAAAAAAGACATTTCATTCATTATCCTTGGACAAAATAATAGAAATAAAAGACTTATGACTAACATAAATAATATAAAATAAACTGGCCATTTCAGCTCTTGAAAGGACTTTGACCGAACTTCTTATGATCAAATTGTGTTGTGCGTGTTATTAAATCTTTGTACACAATTGATCGATAACTGGACATACTAGTTTTATACCAGCTCCTAACGGCTAATGTTCGGCTAATGTGTTCAAGGAGCTTTACATGTCATTATTTAGTCTCTGAAGTTTGCTATTGTCTGCAGGGAGGTGACGACCGATTAGAAAACTTAATTTCAATTGGAAAAATGTTCTGTGTCTAGTTCCGATTATCTGCTTAACGTAGACACCTGCCTTTTTGGCCCAATTCTACGGTGCCCCTTGACACAAGTAGTCGAGGCTCAAGGAACTGACGTCTAGCAGATTAATATTCAGTAACGGTAATTCAGCAACGTGTGATAATTAACGTCCATCCAACATATATGATCTTCCGGACCTCAATATTAGCTACTTTTCATTAACTAGCGTCCTTCCGATCATCTCCTGCATTTCAATTCCTTGATTCCGGATGCGACTAACGTCCTATATTTGTAGTTTCAATACCGGTTACACCACCACACTTAATGCATATTTAATTTAATAAATATCCTGTATTGATTACATACCGATATTATCACCATCCACATTATTGGTAGAAATCAGACAATATGAGGGAATTGTCACCCGGTTGTAAACAAGCGCAACTCCACTTCGATCAGCACAGACCTGCTCGCGACATCGAGTCACTACAACCAGCACGAAACTCCTCGAAGGGCCAGCCCTATGATAGTCTCCTGCTATAGAGGTTTTACACCGACATAGCATTTACACACACTGACACATAGCACATCACGCATAGCTGTGTCGAATATTATTCGACACTTACTACCACCAAGATCAACCTTGAGCCACCAAATAACGTCCAACAGCCAGTCCAGTATCACCAATTTTGCTCTTCTTCATTGGCAACCACAGCAATACCACCTTGAACACTCCAAGAATACTCTTAAATAGAATCGAGTAATTCTCTTCGTGCCCATATTCACCCTGAACGCTCGACCACTTCACTTCAGGATAGGCCTAAAGTGGATCTCATCGCGCCCATTATACTCGTGAACAATCCGAGACCACCTTAGGATAGGGAGATTAAGGTGAATATCTTCATACCCTTAATGCTTGAGATAATATATTAAGCATACGCCTTCAGTTTCATTCACATTATTCGCTCTGGATTTACACTGGTTTACGCCTTTTTAATACTTCGCATTTCGCTCCGAGTTTAATAGCTCACACTTATACCACACATCGCATCGCGCCGAGTTTTATGGCTCACACTACTTCACACATTTCACACTAGACACATTCACACTGGACACATTTTTGTGTCTAGTGGAGGATTCGAACCTTGGAACTTGCGGGTCGAAAATACGTACCGCACAAAATTGTTCACGGACTGTAACGCACTTGGCCACGGCCGCCACAACATATAACTAACATATTAATATTCTTTCTTAAAATCTACCAATAAATTCTATAAACTAATTTAACTTTAATATTTTGTTGTGGCTCCACGGGTTTTAGAACTTCAATGCACTGACGGTCCATAGAATCCATCAGTTTGGTACAATTATTCTTGGTTTTTGGAGTTATAGTCAACTATTTTCTTCTTTAAGATTCCCCAAAGGTGTTTAATTGTATTTAGGTCTGGTGACTTCGATGCCCAATTTAATAAATTAATGCTATTGTCCCGGAACTATTTTTTTACCAGTTGCTAGGAATGCTTGGGATCGTTATCTTGTATAACCTCCCATTTTAACGGCATTTCTTCATCGGCAAATGGCACCATTATACTTTTTAATTTAAATAGTCTGTGGCCTCCATTTTACCTTTAATCTAATATATTGAACCTACGCCCGACGAGGCGAAAACAACCCCATAGCATTATGCATTCACCATGTTGAATAGTCTTAATTGTGTGCTTCGGATTATTTGTAGTATTTAGGCGTCTTACATGAGGGCGTATTACATGAGGCATTCCATTTGATCCGAACAAATTTACCATTTTTTTTGTCTGACTACAAAACGTTTTTTTCAATTTTTTCATATCAGACGCTTTCTTGCAAAAGTTGCTCTGTTGCGAATGTTTTTTTTTTCTCAAGTACTGCACTTTTCTTGCGGAATGTTCTATTAATTCGCAACTCTATTCATTTTCAATTTATCTTTTTTGTATTGTGTATTTAGTTACTGGCGCATTTAACTCTTTTCTTCCGTTCTTCCGATGAACGGAATGGATTTTTTTTAGTTTGTCTAACCAACAATATATGTACGTCAAACTTTGCATAGGTTGATCGTTTTGTGTCGTTTTTCCTTCTTTGGTTCAAAGTTAATAGGTTTGCACAAATTGATATTTTTACCGAATTATACGCTAAAGCTTAAACAAAATAGAGTACCGATATCCAACTTTTGTGAACAGTGGGTTAAATTCATATTGTTTGCTTTGCTGTTTCTATTTTTTTCATTACTATATACATATGTATGTGAAAATATTTCTGACTTGGCAAGGAATCGAACTCGAGATTTTCTGATTTGTAAGCTTTGAATGGTTCACAATGAATTTAGTCACTTTACCAGCATTATCTAAGTTTAACTTCGTAGTGAATTCGGAAAGACTGACTTTTATATGCAATGAATATGAATGCTGATTACTAAAAGGTATGATAAAAGTCAGTTTTGCCAACAATTTCAAGCCAAAAGGAACCAACCTTAACAAAAATATTTAATTTTGACTAAAAACCGAATTGTAAAACCTCATTCTTTATAAACGGAAACCTTTAAAGATTTCAGTAGAAAGTTTTATGCTTGTTCTTTAAGAGTTCAATAATTGCATTTTACGTTCAGAGTAAGCAGGGCTACAAAATTATAAAACATTTAGTATGTTCTTAATGTTGAGTTTTTATCATATCTACACAAAAATACTTAAAATGTTTTCATTTATAATTACAAAAATCTTAAATCCTGAGTATAAAAAATTCTTTTAAGAAATTAACAATGAAAAAATTAACGACATTTTTAATTTATAAGATTTATTTACAAGAGCCATCCCTAAATCTAATGAGCTTCTTACTCGTTTCTTTTATTTCTTTTTCTCTGTTCGTTATAAGTAACAAGCTGTCAAAAAACTCAATTACGCAAGAAAAGTAGAAAATATTTCCACTTTTCCACTTTTCTTGCGTAAATTGCATTTTTCCAACGTTACGCACGTAGACATTTGTTGTCATTAAACTCTCTCTCTCATAAGCTTTCACATATTTATATTAAGTTGCGTTCAGCGAGTAGGCGGACGCATATGCAAATGTAGCGAATGAACTTCCAGCTTTATTGATGCTGTCGCAAGCACTGTGTCTGCTATGATAAACTCTTGCTTTCTTTACTCGTTTTTTTTTTGATATTTTGCTTCAAAACAAAACTCAAGCACTGCTCCGGCAGTAAAGAAATATTTTCTTCATTTCATTCATGATACAATTATACAACGTAGGAGTGACAATTCTTTTGTCTTGCACCAACTGTCAAAAATAGTATAAATTAGAGAACGAAAAAAATAGAAAAGAAAATAGAAAGTAAAATATACAGACAAATGACAGTCGGTGCAAGACACTCGTGAGAAAATAGCCAGTTGTCACTCCTAACTTGTATAATTGTATCATGGTTTCATTTAGAACAGTGGTGTTCATATGCATACTATCACAATTTTCGACTTTTGTGCTTGTGTTAGAAGCTCTCTGCACTGACATAAACTGCTGTGCACGTATTAAGCAAAAATTGTATTATAACTATAATTATCATTATCAGCATCATTATCATTCTCATTATCATTATCACTATCATTATTATTATCATTATTATTTTAATTATTATGCACTCATAACTGCACAGGAACTCATTTTCATATGCTTCAAACTTTTTGTGCAGTGCAAAACACTCGGCCTAACAGCATGAACCTTCCAGCTTGAAGCTTCAGCGCCAATTGATTGAGAGAACTTCGTGCATGTGATTGAGAGAACTTCGTGCATGAAAACCGTGGAGTCTCACCACGCATGATACTACGTGAACATCACTGATTTAGAGCATTTTTATTCGATATTAAAGGTACACGGATATACTGTTCAGTAGTGAAATTAGTAGTTAGTAGAATAGTTTGTAGATCTTATGTAGCTGTTAAGAAAGAAACCTATTATCTACGAAATACTTAAATATTTTGAGAAAGATCAAGATTTCTTTGATTTATGCTTCTCGTGAAAAATATTGCTTTTTGTGTTTTGAAGTTTTTGAATAAAACGAGCGATCATTTATAGTAAAATGATTATATACATATGTATGACGAATTATAAAATTATAATAAAATTGTTAATCTTCTTTTAAAATCGAATGAAAAAAAAATTTTTTATTGCCCGCTTTATGCTTATTTCAAACAATGGCCAGATTAAGAACAATGTGTGGCCTATTTTAAAGATTTGACATTCTTAGGTTGCGTACAGAGTGAACGCGAGTGGCGGACAGGTTTGCGTACTGGTACCAGTGCGACAAAAGTGGTTTCATACAGTTTCATATAAACCTGCTCGAAGTGTGCAGAGTGCAGGCAGGCAGACCAAAGCAGGTTCTGCGACAAAACAGGTTGGTCCTGGTTTCTCGCAGCGGCGAGGCAGGTTTTAATGTATATTTTTTTAATTTTTGTAGGAAAATTATTTGCAACCGCAATTTTAGGGGTTTTTTTTTTTAAATTTTTGAAGAAAAATTGTTTTTGAGCGAAATTATTGCGCAAGGAAGCATTTATTTTATTGAATAACGTGTTAGCATTGTGTTGTTCATATACAACACATTCTTCACAGAATTTGAAGAAAAATAACTCATTACACTTTTTCAATGTCTTTTAAAGAAGCAATGATACAACACAAGCAATCAGCAACTAAGAATTGTGGACAAAAAACACACACACACATACATAATTAGCGACTGCGACGGCGCACGTGTTCATACTTTGATGAATATACAAAAACAACAACAACGCTGTTATGTGCTTTTCTGCACATAACAAAAATTTCGTGGAAACCAAAAACAAACAAAAATTTCTACTTGTTCTTCTCCTTTGCTTTGTGTGCTTTTTGGTACAGCTTTACCCTTAATCAAAACAAAATAAACATGAACAAAACAAAACCATAAAAACAACAGCAGCATAATAAGTGTTGTTCTCTTGTTGTGCGCATGAACAAGTGTGTGTTTTGTGTTGCAGTTCTTGTTGTTGTTGGTAATTGTTTTTTTAGAGCATAACAAGAGCAGATAGGAAAAGGAATGCATAAAACCAACAAAATAATAGCAAACTATGTCGCACTGATCTGATCTGCTTGTCGCATTCACTATGAACGGTTTATTTTTAGAGCGGGTGCAACCTGCGCCTGTCCGCAAACCTGTCCGCCACTCGCGTTCACTCTGTACGCAACCTTAGGTTACGTTTGTAGTGCTCGCTTAAGCTAGTACTGGATTGTGTTTGCAGATGGTTGCAACTTTATTGAGCTGGTAGCGATTTAAGTGCGCGCTTAAGCTGGTGCTGGATTGTGTTTGCAGATGGTAGCAACTTTATTGAGCTGGTAGCAATAAAAATGCGCGCTTCTTGGCTGTAGATGGGACAAGCATTATTTAGCTGGTGGTGTTAATAGTGCGTACTTGTTGCTTGTGGCTGGCTTCTGTTTTGTTTAAATTTTTTTTGTTTAAGAAAATAATGTCCTCAATTGTGTTTTGCGAAATGAATTTGAACTTGCATTTAATTTTTGTTGTTATTTTAATCTTTGTTATAGATATTTATATCGTGTGTATACATTTACAAGGGTTGCTATTTATATTTCTGGCCTTGGCAACATTTAGTGGCACTTAACATCTCATGTTTCCATTGCAACCTTGCCATTGTTGAATATACCCTTCTTCAGAACATTTTGCCATATGAGCGCGATTTGTGTTGTTTATAGTAAATTGAAAAGAGAATTCATCTTAAATATATAGCGATAAATCACTATCTTTCAACTCTGTATAAAACTGGTATAACGAATTCAGAGGTAGTCGACGATCCCAGTCAAAGAATTCCGTCGAAGAAATTGGTTGCTGCGCCATAAAACACCGATGCTGTGTATGAACTGATATAGCAAGATCATTATGTGACATAACGTGAGATTAAGACATCTTTAGTTATAAGTACGACAAGTATTAATAAGATATTGTACGATAATTTTGGGGTTATAAAAGATTTGTTCGAGTTAGATCCTACATAATATGACAAACGATAAATAAAAGGATTGTATTGTTCATCAAAGGCTATGTATAACACCTAGAATGATGATGACTCCTGGATTTATGCATATTAGCAAAAAAAAGAAAAAAACAGCAATTGACAGCGCAAAAGCAGGTAAATCCAACAAAAGTTGTTCGCGGAAGAAGCACATCGAAGCAAATGGTTTGGCCTGTTTTTGCGTCATTATCAGGAGACAGTGACGTTAGAGCAACTTAGGGTGGTCAATTCTGAATGGTACATGACCATTTGTTTGCCATAAGTCCGCGGAGAAATTCGAAAGAAGTCGAAGAAAAGGCTAATTATTCTGTATCAGGACAATGGGAGCTGTCACACATCAGTTCAAACAAAGACCTTTTTTGAACATCCGAAAAATAGAAATGATGGGTCATCCTTCGTACAGCCCTGATTTGGCACCCAATGACTCCTTTTATTCCCGTAAATTTAAAAAACCAGGTCGACGATTTTCGACGGTTGTTGCATTTAAAACATTTCTTTTGGAGCTACCTTATTTGGAGCGAAAGAGTGCTTCCGAAATTTGTTCAAACACATTTAAAAATGTACACTAAGGGAAATAACGCATATTAGCATTATCCACGCCTCAGTATAAATTTTATTTAAATATTTACGTGGATAAATTAAATGTTTTCCTTACAACTCGTTTTTTTCTCGTATTTGAATTCTATTTATACCACACATGTACACTAGACCGGTTCAAAATTATATGAGGTCAATTATGGGTCTTTTTTTCTTCGGTGCGCGTCCATTTTCTGAAAGTTCCATTCCTAATGAGAACAAAAATGCCTTAAGACCCAAAAACATTTGACCTCTAGATATTGCTGAAATCGTTTAAAGGTCATTTTTGAGCTATTTATGACTTAGATCATACTGAATAATATGTTGTCCAAACCAAAACACATGTTGAATATATTGTGATGAAGAATCATTTATAATAAGCTTAGCAATTTTCATTTCTTTTTTGTTGTTTTTAAATGCACCTGATATTTTTTGGCGGAGCTATGAAAATGCAATTTAACTCCTTAGTCAAAATGATCGTATTTCCAGATAAAATTTTTTTCTTATTTTGTTCCAGTGACGTTTTGTTTATAAATTTGTATTTTTGTGTGGAGCTTAAGGTTTTTTTTTATATAACTTACTGCATAATTTTTGGACCATAACATGAAAAAAAGAATAAAAAATTTTTTTTATTTATTTTTATTTATTAATTTATTTATTATATAATTTATTTTTTATAAATATGATTTTTTGTTATGTTTTTCAAATTTTTTCTATGCTTATCTTTTGCCAAATCACAACTAATGGTATATTTTTAACCTATTTTTGGTTTCGTAATCTTAAGAAAGTTATTTATTATTATAGATTCACCACACAAGACATGATTATACCGAATTTTTGGAGCTTATTGTAATTTTTCTTTGGGGGGGACAAGGAAAAGAAGATCCATTTCAGATATCCAGGAGCAATGCACAGAGCAAGATGGATGAGTAAAGCTATTTACTCCTTAAAAATTTGGATGTTCCAAAATCAGTTCCCTATGTCCCCTCAAGAAAAACAGCTAGTTAAAGAGATAAGCTTGTTTGTTTAATACAGTGTACAACAAATATTGATTTCTTTCACCTCTTTCTTTAACGGCACCTAAAAACGACTTGAAGTTTCTTCAGAGCTTAGAAAGGTGAACAAGTTAGGTGCATTTTTTATTTAACTTTCTTAATATCACAATTTTTTTTTATATAGGTACAAACGTATTAGCCCCGTTTTAGCAGAAATCGCATTAAAAAACTTGAGCAACACTTATGCTTCCTTGGTGAAGAGCTTGTAGGGTTATCATTTTTCGATAGGTCTTTAAGTATTGACACTCCCAAAAAAATGGTGGAATCAATACAAAATAAGCCAGGAACTGAAAAGTCGCTAAAAAAGGCTCAAGTAAACCAACATATTTAAATGTTAATCTGCATGATTTTGTAACAATCACCAATAGATTGTTTTTAACAAAATGAATGTTTCTACTGCGTTTTTAAAACTTCACCCTGATGAGTGGCTTAATAACAGCGCATACGTTAGTGTTCTTCAAATGGTCACTCAGCTCGATGTTATTAACGATTCAGCAGAGAGAAATGTAGCTTTAATAACTGAATTTAATAATTCAATTACGTCAAATGAAGAGCAAAAACAATGGTAGGTAGGTTCAGATGAAGAGCAAGTGGTAGGTAACCATAGAAAAAATTTGAAAAACATAACAAAAAATCATATTTTTAAAAAATAAATTCAGGAAAAACAAATGTTTGTAGTGTTTTTTATTCTTTTTTTCATGTTATGGTCCAAAAATTATGCAGTAAGTTATATAAAAAGAAACCTTAAGCTCCTCACAAAAATACAAAATTACAAACAAAATGTCACTGGAACAAAATAAGAAAAAAATTTTATTTGGAAATACGATCATTTTGACTAAGGAGTTAAATTGTATTTTCAAAGCTCCGCCAAAAAATATCAGGAGCATTTAAAAACAACAAAAAAGAAATGAAAATTGCTAAGATTATTATAAATGATTCTTCATCACAATATATTCAACATGTGTTTTGGTTTGGACAACATATTATTCAGTATGATCTAAGTCATAAATAGCTCCAAAATGACCTTTAAACGATTTCAGCCATATCTAGAGGTCAAATTTTTTTGGGTCTTAAGGCATTTTTGTTCTCATTAGGAATGGAACTTTCAGAAAATGGACGCGCACCGAAGTATTTTTACATTTTTGAAATTTGAACCGGTCTAATGTACACACATATTCCATACAAGCAAGCAGCAACAGCATCGCACACGTACACACATATTCCGACAAGCAGCAACAGCATCGCACTGTTCCTGCAGTTTATTTCTTGCAGTTGCAGGTTTCTTATCATTCTCATTTAGTTAATGTTGCAAGGGTAATATAGCCTGGATTTTTGGCAAAGTTTAGTTGTGAGTGCGATTGATGATCGCACAATATATTTGTGTAAGGTTTGAGTGACAACCGGACATTTTCTCACAAATGTCTTGCGCCGGTTGTCATTTGCCTGCATATTTTTCTTTGCCCCTTTATTTTAGCTTCAAGTTTTCTTTCTCTAATTTGTACTATTTTGACATTTGTTGCCATAATACTGCAATAACTGTCAAAAATAGTATAAATTAGAGAACGAAAAAAGAATATAAAATATACTACCAAATGGCATTTGATGGACGCATCTCGTGGGAAATATTCAAATAAATTTCTATTAATTTCAATATTTTTATATAAATATTCTTTAAATGTGATAGCTTTATTTTTTTAAATATTTGAAAGATATTTAAAAAAATTCGTGCATAATTTTAATATATTTTTTATTAATTCTGTTTAAATATTTTAATATTTTATTTAATTAAAAAAGTATTTAAATAAATTTTAAATAGTTACGTAGTCTATTTAAGTTAATGCGTTATTGGTGCAAAAATTACTCGCTTTTTGGATAAATTAAAAAAGTTTTTGGATAAATTTAATATTTTTTCCCTTAGTGTATTTATCTTGATGGAAGATATGATATTTTGAATTAAACCAATTTCGATCATAAATATTGGTTTCTTCATTATTAGGCCAGAAATATAAATAGCAACCCTCGCAAGCTAGCACAAAACCTACTAACACCGAAACACTTAGTTTTTTGCTCTGTTTTTTCTTTTCCCAAACTATTTTCACTCCAAAATGCTGTTTAACTTCAAAAATACAAAACAAAATCCAAAATACTACCAACAACATAATAGGGATATTCACGATGTGGTTTATTTGCCCTGGCATTGTCTATTGTTGATAAATTTGATATTTTTAGTAGATTTTATTAAATTTTCAATATTCAACTCTAAAGGAAATATACAACGATGAAACCCTTATTGTATTCTTAATTAATTTCGTTGTGTATTTGATCAGCTGATCGCAAAAATCATTTCAACTCAACATGGAGGAAGCTACCGGTTGCGCTGCAAGATTATTTAATAAAAATTAATGTAATTTAGTGTTTCGTTTGAATTTTTTTCTTCTACCCTACAATTAAATGATGAGCTGCAGAATCCAAGTTAAAAAAAAGAAAAAGGAAGAAGTCCAATCGAAAACTTTCTTAATTTAAACAAATACAAATTAAATATTTTGAATATTCCATAAATTAAACAAACACTTGCCACTTAGAACTTCTATCTAATTTTCACCCTCCTCCACAATAAAATTCATAATTTTTGTCTTTTCGCTGTGCTTAGGCATTTCAATTTATTTTTCTAAATACACAAATCAGCTGATTTTAAAATTACAAGACTTTATTGCAGGTCGTTCACAATAACTTTTAAATATTATAAATTTTGTAAAAATTCATCACAAGTACACCACATCGTGAATATCATCGTGAACCCATAATATCTATTTTTAATGTATAATTGTACACACACTAAATAAGGATCAATAACAAAAGATCAAATCTAAAGCAAATGTATTCAAAGGAACTTGAAGACCATCCAAAAAATCAAACTATGAAAAAAGGTAAAAAAACTATGCAAAAAAACCTGTGAAAATAAGCGAGATAGAAGATAAAGTTGCTGAAAACCATCTAGCTAGTAGTTTCAAACTCAAAAGCTCTAAGCCTGCACTATAAAGCGCTTTGAGCCTTTTCTGTAAGATTTTACATTAAGCGATTTCAGCAGCTATTGCCATCTTCAGCTTCAGCTTCCAGCTTCAGTGCGCACTATAAACGCGGCTTAACATTTTTTCACGCTTATTTAAATACTAACAACCAAGCATTTTTATACTAACAACATGTTTAAAGTTACTTGTATATAGCTTGTCTTTAAAGTACCGTGAATTTTGTCTGATTTGTCTTTGTGTCAAGTGAAGTGAAGCACCCAGGAAACGGTACTCGTTTCACATTTTATTTTATCATCTGGGCATTGATTGTCTTCATTATTATGGTGTAATCTTTATGTAAATAAAAAAAAAATATACTCTTAACAGTTAAGTAATACTTAGCAGCAACAAGAAATTATTTCGAACTTTTATCTTCTAGGACGTCTTTATTCATCCAAATTATTCAAGTAGCAGAAAATATGATGACGTTGCTCTGTTGGAGCTGCAACGTAATGCACCGCTCGGTGAGTTCATCTATCCCACATGCCTATACACTGACTTGAATGACCCACCGGCGGACTCCAAGCTATATGTCAGTGGTTGGGGCACAGTGAATACAAGAAGTATGTTACCTATGAAGTAGAGCAGTATCATTAGAATGACTACAATTTTATTGAAAAAATTTTACAGCACGCAAGAATTCTCGTATTCTACTTAAGGCCAGGCTGCAGATTGAGCCGCTAGACAATTGCAACAGCAGCTATGTTGAATACGGTCTTACGCGCCAATTGGATCGTGGCTTGGAGAGGACACAGCTATGTGCACGTGATCCGGGTTATACAAAGGATGCCTGCCAGGGCGATTCTGGTGGACCACTTAATATGGTCATGGATGAAAGCACAAAGAGTTTTCGCATAGTCGGTGTGATTTCGACAGGCTTTGGCTGTGCCTCAGCAATACCTGGCTTGTATACGAGAGTTGCTTCCTATCTCGATTTTATTGAAAATATAGTTTGGCCAACAATGTAGTACGATGAATGTTACCTAAACATTGTGTGATATTAAGACTTTATATCAGTTATTCCTACCTATATATTTGGTGGTGAAATCTAGTGAGCCTTTAAGTGTACTTAGCTGTAAGTGTTCTTAATTATAAGCCGACAAGAAGTTCACAATATATATGTAGATGTATTGAACATAAAACATTTGAATATTTTCCAAATAAAGTTATAATTTATTTAAAAAATAACAATTAATTCTGAAGATTTTATGAGCTTTTTTGAAGCAATCAACTCATGGGGCATATAAAGGTTATTTAGTTCCCGAATAATGTAGATTTTCAATGTAAATAAAAGTTACTTAAAGTTGATTATCATGCACTCTTATTCTCCTTTTGCTTTTTTATCAATATTACATTGGTTTGAAATATAATTTATTTAACACAATATTGTCAGTTAAAAGTAGGGAGGGGGGGGGGGGCTGTTTAAATAGGCTTAGATGTCTTAAGAAATGTATTTTTTTTTTATTTCAATAAATTGTATTGTTAGTAAACGGTCTTTGAACAAGGATGCCATTTTAAATTGCTCACATTTTTTCTTTCAGATGGCAACATACAACTGTCATTCGATAACAAGGAAAAATTGGAGATTTTTAGATATTGATCAATACACAGTTGAAATAGTGAAAAAAAAATAGTTACACCTCTTGTTGAAAGATCTTTTACAACAATTAAAAAATATGATCCCAAGGTATACAATGAGGTGGTCCTTATACATGAAAAAGACAAAATGATTTGGACAACTCGTAAAAAGTTGCCGTTAATCGAAAAAGTAAAAAAATCTCAGATCTTACTTCGATCAAAGAAGCTTTAGAGATAACACAACAAGCTTTTATTGGTCAAAGGGATTTAAGTAGGGGAACAAATTGTCTCCTTTTAAAAAAAATTTGCGAAGACTTGCGATTTTCACTTTTCGAAATAAAAACTCATTTTTTCTTGTTTCTAAAAAAAAAAAAAATGGTCAAAAATTCAAATGCGACTGTGATATAGTTACATTTAAAGTGTGTGCGTTAAAATAGAGCCAACCAATATAACAAAAAATTTTAAAATTTTAACTCATTTTGTTCGGAAATGAGTAGAAAAAAGAACCATAAATTGTACTTTTTTTGTTCGGAAATGAGTTAAAAAAAGAAACACATAAGTTATTTTTCAGCACTCGGAAATGAACTCTTTTTGAATCAATCGCCGGACGAAAATGACTCTCAGAAACGAACCTTTTTTCTTCGGAAATGAGTTAAAAAATGAACCATACAAAAATACCTTTTCGGCACTCAGAAATGAACCCTTTTTGTATCAATCGCCGGACTGAATTGCCTTTCGAAAACGAACCTTTTTTTTTGTCCAGAAATGAGTTAAGAAATTATTTTTATTGAATGATTAATTACAGAAAAACATTTTTTTGACTGCTTAAGACTTTGACTTCGTTTCGTACGTGGGGGTATTTTAACTTCGGCCCAGTCGAAGATCATTTCTTACTAGTTTTTACTCATTTTAGAATGTAAAAAAGAAAAATTTATGATTCGTTTCTGAACTCATTTATAAATGCGAGAAAGAAACATTTATGATTCATTTCTGAACTCATTTTGTAATTCATTTAAGAATGCAAAAAAGAAACATATATGATTTATTTCTGAACATTCGTGGAACTAAAATGATAATAAAATTATTCTTTATTTTAATTCGCAAAGAATTATGCTGATTGACCAACGAGCAAATGGCGAAACATTCTTTGGTCAGATGAAACCAATGTTAATTTATTTAACTCAGACCGAGGCAGCATTTCCATAAGAAGACCCCCCAATACCGAATTCCTCCCTCAACACACTATAAAAACCTGTAAAACATGGCGGTGGGAGTATAATGGCTTGGGGATGATTCTCATATAATGGCACATGTCCTTTATATCGCTACGAGGGAAAGATGGATGCTTTAAAATACACCAGGATTTTGAGTGAAACTATGATGCCGTACGCATAGTTGAATATGCCGCTTCGATGGGTGTTTCAGCAGGATAACGACCCGAAACACACATCGAAGCGGGCAAACGAATCGTTTAGACAAAAAACATCGAAGTCTTAAGCTGGCCGCCACAGTCGCCAGACCTTAATCCTATCGAAAGTTTATGGCGAGAGGTTAAAGTGTCTCTTAGAGACAAACATGGGAGAAAATTCCAGCTACTGAGTGCCAAAAACTAGTGCATTAGATGCCTAGGCGTTGCTCAGCCGTTATCAGAAATAATGGATACTCGACCAAATATTGAGGTAGCAATAATTTTATTTCAATAATTTCTATTGATTATATCATGAAATTTCAAATTTTCTAATCACAAGTCATGGCTAAAATCAAGTAACTATTTCTGGCTCTATTTCAAGTCACAGCCGAAAGAGGACATATCATTGAATTTTGAATTTTTTTGTTTATGTTTCACACTTAACTTAAATAATTAGTGTACTCATATTAATTAAATGAATTATTCTTTTTTACCGATTAAAAGAATAAATTAAAAAATTCAAAGTTTCCTTAGATTTTTTGATTTAAATAATTTTTATAGCACTGGCTCTATTTCATCGCACTTCACTGTATTTTCGAAATGTTTGAGATATTTTGAATTATTTTCTTTACAATATTTGTGCTCAAATGAGAGCAAATAGTTTTTAAAAATGTTTTATGAGGGGCATGATACCTACAATTACAAGGTAGGCTCATTTTAAAATGACTGCTCAAATGTGAAATTTTGCAACAACAGAGCTATGGGAGCTATAAACGTCAAACGAAAAAACCAACAATAATAATTCGAAAAACTCAAAATTACCCTCTGATTTCGACAACTTCCGTCCCCTGCTCTCCAATATGAGCCTACCTAGAAAATTGTATCATGATGAGGGGTTTATAGCACGTTTCAGCCATTTTTGAAAATCCTCTCCCCAGCAAACATTATGACTCTTAAAAGACTCTTTTAAACTCATATAAATGAGTTTATATCGCCATAAAGCGCTCAAAAAAGACTCTTGTATGAGTACATTTTTGTAGGTTGTGGGCTTCAAAACATGATTCTTAATAATGTTGTCTCATTTGTCAATTTTGTCTCTTTATGTCTCATTTCGGACTCAAAATTAAGACTCTTTTAAGACTCATATTTAATACTCTTTTAAGACTCACAATAAAGATTTTTTTAGAACTCATATAAATGAGTTTTCTTGGACTCAAAATTAAAACTCTTTTAAGACTCATATTTAAAACTCTTTTAAGACTCATAATTAAGACTCTTTAAATACTCGAAATAAAGACTCTTTTAGAACTCATATAAATGAGTTTTCTTGGACTCAAAATAAAATGAATGAAAAATTTAAAGTATCAATGAAAAAAATTGTGAATTCAATCTTTTAGCTTAAACAACATCAACTACATCTGATGTCAGTATTAGTATAGCGCGATTTATAGAACTTTCAAAAAAGATATCGCTAAGAATCTTAAAACTACTATCCGCTTTTTGCTTTTCGGGATTTTCATAGAAACATTAAAAAACTCCATCATTATTTGCAAAAAGAATTTCCAAACACTTAGAATTTCACAATTATGAAAAGCCTTTAATTTAATTAAAATTACTTTTGAATACCTGTCTGTAGGGTGATTAGGTGCAACTTAAATATAATTTACTTTTATCCTTGTCAAATATTTTTTCTGATAAAATAAAAATTTTACTTAAATACCATTCTCTTTCTACAGTTGTCACGTAATATTTCGAAAATCAATTTCTTTCCTAAATTTTTCTTAATAACCCAAATCGGAAAAAGATTTTCGCGTTTTAAAGAATAGAGTAGTTTGGGCAGATGATCGCTGTGTAATTTCTTATCGCTTATATTTCTTCAGGCATAATAATATTGATTTTTTTTTCTTGCAGGAAGTTTATGTTCATCCGGAGTATTCACAATTAAATAAGATTAATGATGTTGCTTTGATAGAATTTAGGAATCCAGTTAAAAAAACCAGGTACATAGCACCAACGTGCCTGTACACTGAAGAAAATGATCCTCCAGCAGGCTCTTCGCTTTTTGTTGCCGGTTGGGGTGTCTACAACTATACGAGTAAGTTTTCATTCTTTTTGCAGTTAATAGTTTTAAGGACAGATGAAAATATACTATGTACATAAATCCTTACAGCTAAAAAAACATCCAATGCTCTTCTCAAGACCAGAATGACGATTGTGCCGCAATTGACATGTGTCGCTTCATACCGGGATCAGGGATTTACCCTCCATGCTGAGCATATGTGTGCTGCTGATCCTAAAAATACTGGAGATGCTTGCTGGGGTGATTCTGGTGGACCATTACTCTTGCTAGTGGACGAGAGTACGCTTCATTTTAAGCAAGTTGGTATTATTGCATCGGGCTACGGTTGTGCTGGATCTGTGCCGGGCTTATATATGAGGGTGTCCGCTTATTTGGATTTTATCGAACAAATCATATGGCCGGAAAATTAGGTCGACATATGAACTAAAATATTTATTTGAACACAATTGCGTGATATTAGAGAGATAAAATATATGAGGCAAGTAGCTGTTATACTCAAACTTAAAATATTATAAGGCATAAATGCTTTATTCATTTGAATTTCAAACACATGGTATTTGTTATTGGTATTAATTTTTTTCAATTGTATTATTTTTTTTTTTATATTGATAGATTTAATTATGTAACAAATTTAGAGATTTGTGTGTAAATAATTTTCGAGATTATCAATATAATGTGATGTATAATTGTTAATAAGGATAATATTCGGAAGGATTTTTTGATCATTGCAGTAAAATTAAATTTATTTGGTCTCATTGATTTTTTGAATTATTTTGGTTCTGATTTGAGTTCTATCGGATAAGTAATTGATAAAGATCGTGAAAGTGAAACGATGAAAGAAACAATTATTGGTAAGTATTCTATAAATCGTTCGAATTAATATAGCCAGTGAACAGAAAAAACCTTAAACTTTTAGGAAAAAACCTTCAGAAATAATTTTTATTTTGGTTCCCAACAGAGTTACTCATACAAATGATAATTTTAGAATCGTGGCCTAATTAAAAATCTGTAAATGTATTCAAATTAATAAAATTTCTATGAATACCCAATAAGCTATTTTGCTTGATATCCAATGGAATTCAAACAGATCTCAAACAGCATTTTTCTCCAATCTCCAGCGTAGATATCCATTTGATCTCAGTCTGAGAAACAAGGCATTCTCCAGGAAAAAGGTATACGTGTGGGTAAGTTCTCTAACATATTATCTACTGGACCTCCATTGGATTTCACCCTTTTTTCTCCATTTTAGTACATTAGTTAACCAATATTTTCTTAGTAAGATCTTCATTTATTCTCAAGGTTGATATTGTTTTGAATTCCAATTTGATTCTCCATTTTAGAACATTGGTTTTCCAAAATTTTCTCAGATTTTCACCACTTTTTCTCAGCTTATGTTTGTCGGATTCACGTAGAAAATTATTAAAACAGTCTGAAATAAATTTTTTTCTTCTATTTATTTTTTTTTAGTTTTTTGCACATCTATATCTATATCTATCTATACTATTATATAAAAGGGTTTCTCGGATTTTTATCGTTCAATCACGGGGTAACCGCTGAACCGATTTTAATAATTCTTTCACTATTCAATTGTTATAATAAGCGACCCTGCTACTGGGTACTACGTTTTTGGTAAATCTTTTTATTTAATTATTTAAGAATTCATGCGTTTTAATCCATGCTGCCATTGTATAAGCAGCAAACAATAGCTTAAGATCTTTGATGAGAGAGAGAGAGAGGTGAGATTCTACAACTCACCGCGCTGGTCTCTTGAGTGGATATTTGCACTCAGTTAATTTCTGCTGCAGTGTTGCCATCGTAGAGATTTGAAAATATGTTTTCATATCATATTTATACTCCCAAGCAACGCTGGGAACGGGTATGCTAGTAGATAATATAATCGAATAACGAAGTTCTTAAAAATACTTAAATAAGATTTAAAATGCAAATTTTGTTGCCTCATTTTGAGGGTATTCACGATTCAGTGCCCTTGCCAGTGTATGTTAGTTGAGGACTTAAACATTTGTGATCCAGCATCAGTGGTAGTACCAGAACCAGCAGAAGATCTAGCAAAATCACCAACAGTAAGTTCGTTGCCTCCTTTTCTGCCTCCTCGGACCACAAGCAACTCCAACACCTATCCGATGTTTTGAGTGCTCAAACACACCTTTCTTTAAGCTGATGTGTGGGAGCTTGTATTGTCTTGATGAAGAAAAATTCTTTGACGCTTGTTTTTTTCCTTATTTCACGGAACATTTCTGGCAAGTAAATAGGTGTGCACCATTCCGTATTGATCGTTTGTGGTGTCTCTAGTGATACCTTGAACCACATGACTAGTTTTAAGGAACATGCAGGCGACCATTTCCTGCACAGTGCTTCGAGTTCGAACAACTTTTGTGGGATTTGATTCATCTTGAATGACCCATACAGTCGACTGCTGTTTATTTTCAGGCTCATACGCCTAGATCTATGATTTGTTTTTTGAAACACCGCTATTTTAAAAAATCGTTTCTTAGCGTTTCTTTGCACCAATCGACATGAGCCTTTTTTGCAGCGATTATCAAATTATGTGGAATCCAAAAGTGAACAAATCTTTTCCACAAGTATGTGTTCATATAAAATGGTATGTATGCTGGTGAAAGTAATGCCCAGGGATACCTCATTTTCACAGTATGCCACATGACGATCAAGCATTATCAGTTCTTGTACAGCATCAATGTTTTGTGGCACAACAACATACTTTGGACGCCCTTCACGAAATCCATCAGTGGGAGAAGTACGGTCTCGCTTGAATTCTGTGTACCACCGATAAACAGAGGTTTTGATAGTGCTTCATCACCAAAAGTCGCATTGAATTTATCGAAGAACTCTTGTTGAAATAATTCATATCGAAAATTATAAAAAAATAATAGCACGAAAATGTTCACATGTTAATTTCTGCACTGTAAACAATACAATGGTGGCCTATTAAGTGTATCACCTTAGAATAAAAAAAACAGTGGCTTATCAGTGAAAATGCTTTTAGTGTTTTTCAAAGTATTCTCCAAGATGATGATGAATACACACTTTTCGAAACAGTTTTGCCACTATGAAGTTTGTACCTTCGAAACCAGGATTTTGAAGGTCTCAAAAGCCTGTTCGGGAGTAAAAAAATGCTCGCCACGTACTTTTTTTTTCTTAGTGTGAGGGAAGAAGATGAAGTCATTGGGTGCCAATTAAAGACTGTCAGGCGGATGACCAATCAATTTCAAGTTATGAGTGCTTAAAAACTCTTTTGTTTGAACTGATGTTTGGGAACTCGCATTGTCGTGATGGAGGATAATCATTCTTAATTGGGTGGTTGGTTTTCCTTAACTCTCCGAAGAGTTCCGGCAAACGAATGGCTGTGTACCATTTAGCATTAACAGTTCTCCGTTGTTCAAGTGATATAGTTGCGACATGACCGGTTTTTCTTAAAAAACTGGCAACTATTTGTTGGAAGTACCTCGTCCTCGGACAACTTTTGACGGGTTATGCATACTTTTAAAGACTCAAACAGTGGATTGTTGCTTTGATTCCGACTCATGATCGTATATCCATGATTCGTGACCTGTGGGGATACGTAGTAAACATGTGCATGAATGTACTTGAAAACATTTTTCAACTGTGAAGACTTGTGCAGTGAACCGGTTTTAGTTCAAAATCCGAATTACGGTATAATAAAGCACTCTCTTAAGAGATTAAGAAAGTAGTAGTAGTATTAGTGTAGTATTTGGTTGCTTCTTTTTAAATGGTGTGCATCAGAAAACTGCAAGCGATACCATTTTTGATACTTGACATCTACTCACACCAAATGCAGTGCAATTATGAACGCACATCGCAAGCATTGCAGTTACTTTGCAGTGGATCACAAGCAATAGGGAATAAATATCGCCCATTTCAGATTGAGGTGACCTATCAGTCGCACTGACCATCTCCGATTTGGCTCAAATTTTGTTCCTAAATTGGTTTATTACTTAGAAAACTAAATCCGAAGTTATAAATTTTTAGAACCATTTTCAAGGCCAAAATAGAGTGTATTTTGAAACGACGTAGCTCAGTAAATTTAAATCCGATTTTCGTAAATAAGGTATCATTGGAAAGGTTATTTTGGTAATTTTAAGGGAAAAATATAAAAATTTTAAAAAAATTGCAGTAAGCTGGCCTATTCTTAATTTCAAAGTATAATTGCATACCAACAACAGACGCTATAATTTTTTTTGAGTTTCTTTATTTCAAAGTATAATTCCATACCAACAACAGACGCTATAATTTTTTTTTTAGTTTCTTTATTTTGATTTTTTTTTACGTTTCAATACCTTTCCAACAATATAAAATTAAGGTGTGCTCTTGAAGAGTTCAGAAGTTACGGCGTAAAACGTGCAGTGCTAAAGAATTTTCAATACGAATTATAGCGTCTGTTGTTGGCATGGCATTAAACTTTGAATTTAACAATGGGTCAATTTACAGAAATTTTTTTAAAAGTTTTATATTTGATCCTTAAAATAGAGGAGATAACTATTCCAATGTTACCTTAGTTAATAAAATGTGATTTAAGTTGTCTGAACTACGTTGTCTTAAAATAGGCCCTATTTTGGCATTCGAATGGCTGTGGTTCTGCAAAAAAAATTTTTTTTAAACTTTAAACTCCGGAATTGGGTTTTTTAACAAAAAACCAACCTAAAAACAAATTTTGAGCCAAATCGGAGATGGTCAGTGCTACTGATAGGTCACCTCAATCTGAAATGGGCGATATATAAAAATCATAAACTATGTTTGAGAGCCACCATAAGGAGTGGTCGGAGGAAATAGCTCCCCAAGGGAAAAATGTTCCTTTTGCAAAATTAATGGGGGTCGGTCATACTTATTAATCTTCTCCGGCCCTTCCTTAAAGGTCATCAGTTCAGGTGTATGGAAAAAATATACAAAAATCACAAAAATTTTATGGGAGCCCTCCTAAGGAGTGGTCGGAGAGAATAGGTGTTAAAGGCAAAAATGTTCCTTTTGCAAAATTAATTGGGGTCTGTCATACTTATTGACCCTCTCCGGCCCTTCCTTAAAGCCCCCTGTTCAGGTGTAGGAATAAATGCAAAAAATCATGTAAGGAAGTACCCATACAAATTTTATGATTTTTATATATTTATTCCCTACCTACAAAAAATTAAACTGGACAAATGATTTTTATTTTTGAGCGTAAAAAATAAAAATTAAGAAATAACTTTTATTTCTATAAAAAATAAAAATTGAGAAACAATTTTTATTGTTGAGCAAAATAATAAAAATTAAAAATAACTCTTATTTTTGAACAAAAAAATAAAAATCAAAAAATAACTATTATTCCTGATCAAAACAATTAAAATCGTAAGATAATTTTTATTGTTGTGCAATAAAATTAAAACCTAAAAATAATAATTAAACTTTGAGTTTTTGGATATCGCTTATAATAATTACGATCCCTGCACAAAATACCTTCAAAGTTTGGGTTTAAAGGGTAGTAATTTGTAATGCAATTGCAAGTAATTTTCTGCTATAATTGAGAAAAAATCTAAGAATTTTTAAATACATATCACCAAATGATCTTTTTTTATATATAATAGAATATAAAATATTTAGAAATATTAAATAAATTAGTTGAAAACTGAGATATCAACATTCGATAATATCCTATGTGACAGCCTGGATAATGTGAACAGCCCTCATACAAATTAGTTACGCTCTCCGTGCTGTGATCTAAAAAAAATTGATAAAGTTGCAGTGATACGAATTTTAAGCTAACGAACAATGAAATCAGCGCATATACTGCAAAATTTACTTTAATATTCTGTCAATTTGCAGTGTTTGCGCTTTTTCATTGTTCGTAAGCAATCATTCGTAGCACTGCTTAGCCTAAGTTCAGATCAACATGCAATGGTATACGAGTCAATTACTCAAAAGAGCTCATATTTATATTCATTGCGCTTATGCGTTGGCAGTGTATACTCAGACTTGTTTTATACAAACACCGATATGTACTTCTGAAATCGAAGCAAACATCGCATAGTGTTTGGCATTGGTTTGATCGGCTACTGCAAAATAATTGCGTTGGAAGTAAATTCGATAGCGCAGAATAGGCCAAAACACATAGAAAGCATGCATGACTCAAGCGTGCATCATGCCTGTGAAGCATGCTTGGTTAAAGCACATAGAAAGCATGCATCGCTTATGTGATAAATTTCAAATATGTTACTATATGTAAATATGTAACTGAATAGAAATATTCAAGAAAAAGTAGTGAAAATACATTAAATTTAATCAAAAACAACTAAAAATGGAATTTGAGGATATTTTATGCTTATTGGTTGTGTTGATATTGCTTTTATTTCACACATGTCTTCTGTCAATGCTTTGATGCCGTAAAAAGTTAAAAGTTCGCCAACTTCAGGCATGCTTCAAGCATCATGCATGCGTGCATGCTTTTAATGTGGGCTACTTCATAAGAATATGTATATTCAAACCCAAATGTCAGATGCTTGAAGCATGCATGCCTCCTATGTGCTTTGGCCTAATGCGTTGCATGGCATCAGTGAGATTGAGTCATACAAAAACCCAGTATTAATTGAGTGTCAAAGCAATTGCAGTGTATCGCTGCAGACCTCTGGTGTGCATTGTTTACATTTCTTTAGTACTACACCAATTAAAAATACGAAATACAGTGAGTGCACGAGTAAAATTAATGAAGTCAATGTATTTTTTTTTTCTGATTCCATCTTCTGCAAAACTACTGGACCGATTTTGAAGATCAAGATATCTTAAGAAAGAGTTTAAACCTAGAATAGATTTGAATATTTTAATTGTTATTATAATATTTGAGCAATAACGGTGCATTTTGTTTGTATGCTGTTCGTAGCTTTTCAATAACATCAATAACGACTGTTCTTTTAATTTTATTAAATTACATTTTGATTTAAATATTTGGTTGAACAAACTCAAAATTACTTGGTGCACCTAGTGCATTGAACACTTTATTTAATATGCTTGAACTATTTTCCACACCTATTTATTAGGTACACTGCAACAACATTTTGTTTCAATATTTGCTTACATTCTCTTGTACTCCATTTTCTTTGTCACTATACATGGTATAATAATACAAGGTAGCATTGACAGTTGCTTGGGAAATCATATACTGTCAAAAAATATACTCAAAAAGAGAGCGTTCACAATCCGCCATTGAAAACACAAGCAATGTTGAAAACGTTGAAGTGAAAAAAAAAACAACAACCACAGCAGCTGCTGATGTATTTCCACAAAAAGCTGTTTTTGACAGTTTATGTTTTCCTGTTGAAGAGAAAATAAGCAGTTGTCAATGCTACCATGTATTATTATACCATGGTCACTATACGTATTTGTTATTAAAGCTGAGAGCATGCGATAGTAAGTATTTTATAGCAGAGTAAGTTTCATGAAATGGTTTATTATACACCCATGCACATGACTAATACGTAGGCGTATTTTTAACCACCCTAGCTGTATCTTTTCAGCATTTCCTCTTTTTTTTGTTGTTGAGCAACTGTCAAATTCTAACGTGAGTATCCAACCGAAACAAATCTAATTGACGCAAAAATGCTCTGGTAACATTTAATGTGTGCTAGTCCCACTAATGCACAAGGATGACATCATATCACGTTATGTCACATCTGATTCCAACAGTTCATTCACAGCATCGATGTTTTATGTTACAACAGCCGTTCCTGGACGACCTTAACGAAATTCGTCTTGGAGAGAACGACGACCACGCTCGAACTTATTGAACCAGCGTTTAACACTCACTGGGTATGGTGTTTCATTACCAAAAGTCGAACTAAGTTAATTGATGCATTGTTTTCTTGTTAATCCACGTCAAAAATCGTAAAAAATCATCACCCGAAAATGTTCAAGTGTTAATTCTATTTTTTTTTGCCATATAATTTTCAAACCACTGGTAAATAACTCTATAAGCTACCATACACCAAGACGTTGTGAGTACATTTATGCTGGAAAATCTAAAATTTTCGAATGAAGCTGTCAAAATTCATTTGGCAATGTTTAGTGTTGCCCATGTGTCAGGCTTAAAAGGCAGCCACGACTGGTGGTACAATAAGCGCATCAAAACGTATTAGCTTGTACTAACATGTCAAACTAACATTAACTAACATGTCAAACTTTCAAATGGAAACGTCAATTTGACTGTTATGACATTGGGGTTGCAAGATCTCGAAATATAAGTAGCAGCCTACGTAGTCAACAAAAGAAAAATAAAAGCGTGGCTGCGATACTTGAAAGTTGGCCTCTTTGTACTTTTTATGGCATTTCGCTTGATGATAGCTTCTTAAACGGCCAAGCTGATTTATAAGATGAAATTAGCTACGTCGATTTCAGATCAAATACATTAGAACGACGAAATGTACCTAAGAAATGCTCCTGGAGAAGGTAATATTCCCAATAGTCTATTATTTAATGAACTTGTAGAAGAATTTTGTATTTTGCAAATATACTCGCGTCAATTTAGAACAGTGGTGCTCACCACATGGTTTCCCATAGCCCGCGGGCGTCGTATGTTGTTGTTCCAGAGAACTGTAGCAAGTAGTTATAGAGTTATATAGAGTTGACTCATGGTATAATAATACATGGTAGCATTGACAACTGCTTATTTTCTCTTCAACAGGAAAACATAAATTGTCAAAAACAGCTTTTTGTGGAAATACATCAGCAGCTGCTGTGGTTGTTGTTTTTTTTCACTTCAACGTTTTCAACATTGCTTGTGTTTTCAATGGCGGATTGTGAGCGCTCTCTTTTTGAGTATATTTTTTGACAGTATATGATTTCCCAAGCAACTGTCAATGCTACCATGTATTATTATACCATGGAGTTGACTCAAGTATATTCACATTCATTTGGCTTCAACTTCATATTCATACTCATCAAAAAATGTTGCGATATTCAGAACCAGTGGTGCCAACTACACAAAAATTACAGATTTCTACGGATATTTAAGCCTTGCACGAATAAACGGATAACATCGACAAAATAAGGTAAATCTACGGATTTTTAAGAATTTCACACAGAATTAGCGTAGATTTAGCTTTTTTTCACCAAATTTTATGTCAAAACAATTTGAATGGTAAAAAAATCTACTTATGACTCAAAAATATATTTACTTAATTTGTTAAAACTTTGCACTTATCAACACATTCAAATAATAAAAATGTGCAGCCCTAAACTAAAAGTTCCACACTTAAGCAAAATTGGCATCGATTAAATTGTCATTCGGTTTTTCAAGCATAAAAGAAAGCGCATATTTCGTTCTCAACTTGAAATAAAAATATTTTTTTGTAATTTACAAAAAGTGTACAAATGCAAGATATAAATTTGTAAAATTGAATTAACGTTAAATGTATTATGTTAGTTGTTATTAACATGACGTTCATCTTCTAAGGGTTTTTTTTTAAGGACTAATGTTGAAGTGAGCCAGTGGGCAGCCTCATTTGAGGCGAGTGAATAGAGCCAGAATGTTATTGTATTTTATATGATTACCGATTTAAAAATATCTAATGTTCCTTTAAAATAAATAAAAGTTATGTTTTATGTTATGCTTTTAAGTTTTTAGAAGTTATATTTTATGTTATATTCTTAACAATTTTTTTGTGTTAATTTAAAAAAAAAACAAAAATCTAAAAAAGTTTAAAAAAAATATTAGCGACTTTACTAAGTAATTTTATATTGGAGTAGTTCTAAGTTGAAAAAAAAAATATGTAAATTTTTCTTAAACGGATTTACACGGATTTTTTATGTCGCATTTGTGGATTTTTACTCTCTTCAGGCTGGCAGCACTGTTCAGAACACGCAACTTAACTCCAATGCTTCATGCTTCATACTCCGACTAGTGGTCATAAGTAGTTAAAGTAGTAGTTAAACACTAGTGTGATTTTTGTTTGAAGAGATAAAGTAATAAACTAAAGAAAGCATTTTGATTTTTTGGTTTCAGATGATCCAGTGGTGCTGTAGGCTGGTCACCCCACAAAAAACTTTTTTTCGAGGCGCCTGAGAAGATCTACAACAAATCCGTTATTTCTCTCTATTTTTAAACAAAAATTTTTTTAAATATTCTTCAAATGTTGTAGGGGAGAGGTGTGTACCTTGGTCCGGATTTCACTTTTTTCAATATAATAAATTTTGCAAAAGATTATCTTCAGTTATTCTTTTATATCATTTTTCTCATATGTTTGCCGCATTAAATGACGAGTCAATTGTATTTCTACCTCTTACCAATTAATAGAAAAGCTACTTTTCCCATACCAATCTGAAACGGTCCAAGGTACACAATGCAAGTGTACCTTGGTCCTTTGGTAAGTGTACCTTGGACCGTATAAATTAAAAAAAATAAATTTATAATATGTAAGAAATTAAGACTATTCATTTAATTGCATGAGTAGAAGTTTTATTTTTTCTATGAAAAGAAAAACAAATAAATAATTTATTTGAAAATTATTCAAAATAAGGTTACAAAAAAGATCGTAGGTTAAATAAAAATGGTCCAATTTTCAATGGACAAGGAATAATGATGAAATTTTTGTTATAAAAGTAAAAATATTAATCTGTTTACATGAAAATTCCATTATTTTATGAAACACTGGTAAGAAATAATGAATAAATGAAATATACCTATAAGTTTTAAGTAAATAATAATGCTTAAAATGGAAAGTATTTAAATCTTCCTTTTTGCTCGGCGCAAAAGACTTGAGACGGACGAATCACTGTCTGTGCTAAAATCCCCATCAGGCTCAATAAGAACCTCATCCCGAATCTGGACCTTTTCTTTAGAAACTCTTTTCGGCATGGTTCTAAGTACTGGAGAAATATTTTCTTCATCTTGTGAAGATGAGGATTCGTAGATCAGCTTCTTTTTATTTTTTTTGGCAGCTGGTTTTTTTTTATTTATTTTCAATCTAGCAGCATCTTCTAGTTCTTCTTTCTCAGGTGTGTCTGTTAAAATTCGCGTTTTCCCTAATTTTCGGCCGCCTTTTCCCCGCTTCCGTGGATTAGCTTTCGGAAATGGCCGTATTTCCTGAGGAGAGACCAAAATGTTAGAAAAGCCTGGAACTCCATTTGATGAAGAAAACGCAGAACTGGATGTTGATGGAATTACTTCGGCAAAATCACCACTTTGATTCATATTTGGCTGTTCATTAAATGGCCGGTCTGTAACATACGATGATAAGAACTCATCATCGCCAAAAACGCTTTCATTGAGGGGCCATATTCCACTTACTTCAAAGCCCTTACATATATTTTGGATGGAAAATGCTTTAGGGTATGCCTTTCCAATGACATGTGCGACTTCATAGATAGTTAATGGCTTGCCAGGGTTAGTCAACATCCATTCATTCACTGCTTGGTTGTAGAATGTCTTATATGGACCGAAAACAGTTCTATCTAAAGGCTGAAGCTTATGAGATGAATGTGGGGGCATTGTCAGCAAAATTACATAATTTTTTTTAGCTTCCAGAATGACATTGACTGAAATATGTGAATCGTGGTTATCCATTATTATGAGAACTTTATCATCTTCCGTGGGCTTCACAAAAGCTATGAAATGCTTTAAAAACACCAAAAATAAAGCTTCATTCGACCAACCACTTGGATTTGCGCCTCCAATCGTTCCTGAAGGAGCTCCTATGATCATATGATCTTTGAAGTGGACCCTCGGAAAAATAAGCATTGGAGGCTCATGGTTTCCCACCGCATTAACAGCTGCAATCATTGTGACATTAAGTCCCCTCTCGCCCGATGTTACACTGCCAATTTGCTTCTGCCCCCTTTGTGCCAAAATTTTCGGTGGAACGTGGACCGTGGAGTTTCCGGTTTCGTCAATATTATAAATACGGTTAGGTCTAAACTTATAACGATCCAAACATTCTTTGTAGTTTTTGAAAAAGGCCTCAACATTCGTTTTATTAAAGCTAGTGGCTCTAGATAAGCTGGTAGCTTCTGGCGTCCGTAAAGCGATGGTCTGATGGCGACGGAGAAACAATTTGAGCCAATCTTTTCCAGCTTTTTTTTGCATAAACCAGTTTTCAGGAAATTTTTTGCCATTTTTCTCAGCAAACTGGAAAGCTAATTTCTGCAATTCTGCTTTTGGAAGTCCGTAATGCAATTTCGAGGCAGTTAAAACATACTCGACTAAGGCTTCTTCTTCTTCCAACGTAAATACTTGTCGGGTATTTAGTCTACTTTCATACACAAAATCTGTGTTCGCGGAAGCTCCATGTTTTTTTATTTGCCTTATCAAGGTCGTCTTCGAAATGTTGTTAGTTTTTGCTGCGCTGTATACAGTTTTACCGCTTGCCACGTCTTTCACAGCATTCTTTAAGGCTTCACTATCCACCGGTGGTCGTGTGGCTCTCGTTTTACTTCTTGGCATTTTGCTAAAACAGTACAAAATAAGAAACAGTAAGCCAATACTTATCATATATGTGTACCTTGGACCGGTCCATGGTACACTTGTAAGCGTAGGACCGAGGTACACCTTCTGCTTGTTTTACAAAATATAAACAACAATATCATATTTTGAATGTAAACAGAAGTAGAACTCATGCTACATTTAGAAAAACAGTAAACTTACCAAGCTTTATTTGCCGAATTGCAAAATTGTGACGTTGTTCTGCACAAAAACTTTCGATATCGCCTCAAAAAAAAAACTTTTACGCAAAAAAAAAAAATTTCTGTTTTTTCTCACACGTCCGTACAGCTCGACACTCTGAAGCAAACTAAATTCAAGCAACAGAGTGAGTGGAAAATTCCATAGAAGAACATACGCATGTATGTGTTGTAGTTGAGCGGCAATCTACACTCGGACCGAGGTACAATCGGTCCAAGGTACACACCTCTCCCCTACTTTTGTATAATAATATGTAAAATAAACCTACTGTAATAATTTGTTCTAAAATAATTCATGAAAAAGGTATTTTTTAGACGAAACAAACCTTTCCTTCCCCTTAAATGGCGCGTGCTTCCCCGACCTCCTTCACGACATCGCTCCCACATGCTGGAAACCGATCGGTAAGATATTACATATAAAAAATTCAATCAGAATAGGAACTAACCAATTGTAAATAATACAACTGAGTTGACGCCTAGCCAAATGTGTTTTAAAAGCGAATTTTTTAAAGAAGCTGAGGAGAAGTTGTCCACAGATGAAATTCTGAAAGTAAAAACAAACTGCGGATATTTTATAAAAAAATTTATTGCTAAGTTGCTTGATAAATTTCCGATAAATGATTATTTCTTTAAAACTTAAGAGTTTTTAGACCCTAAAATTGATTTGGAGCAATTCCCTCTCGAATTTGTAGAGGTAAATAAGTATTCCCTGGAGGATGAATGCAATGACTCGTCTTTTTTTTTAATGATCAAATCGATTATGTTGTAAATTTTTGGAAAACTATTTCAAGCAAAAAATTAGATTTCAATAAAAAAATTTTCTGATAATTATTTTATTCATAAATTGGATAAAAATGTTATTGGTATATATTTTGAGTAGTATTTTTTGTGGGTTTTTTGTGTTTGGTGGGACAAACAGGCTTTAATTGGGATTGGATCGGGATCTTTTACTAAATCAGAATCACATCACTGGTTTGTACACAGCGTAAAAGTTGGTTTTTTCCGCTGGTTTTAAATTTTAAGTCAGCAGTTTAAAACTATTCATCACTTTACCTTTTTTTGATCTTTTCTATGTTATTATAGCGAAATACAAAAAACAAAAATAAAAAAGAAATGATTATATTGAAAATCCAACACTCGATATGATTTCCTTGCAGCAAATGTTGTGAGAGCTTTTAACAACTTCTTGTTTCAGTGTAAAGCTGTGCACTCGGAAAGCTCTCTTTGTTGTTGTTTGAACCGTGCGTTGATCACCACTGATTTAGAACATTTCGCTATGGCAACAAGTGAAGTTAAACATCGCTACTGTTAACATTAGAATCGCTTAACATTAACATAGAGTCTATGTTAGTATAACATATTGCTCTCATGTATACTATTAACATAAGCATGTCGGTGAGGCGAATCCATAATGCTGAAATCGCAATACTGCGTTAGGTCGGTCGTGCGCCGATTGTACGTTATATCGACGATTCAAAAACTTTACGAGATAAGCTATCAGAACGCACGCCCTTCGAATTTTGCACTCTCAATATTGCGTTAGTAGGTCGTGCGTCTGCCACTAAGATGATGCCAATTAAACCAGCCATGCAAGAAATCCCGCAAAAGTTGTTTTTCCCACAATTCTCAATCCCGCAATTTTCTATACAAATGCCTTTAATACATCGAGCTTAAGGCGGTTCGTGAAAAGTATGGCAATAAGTATTGCTTTAAGAGCATGAGTTATAAAAAAAATTATATAAACCATAAACTCCAACGATGATAAACGAAATCCCATGAAAATCTATCTTTGCCAGTGAAACTATAAAACACCCACATACTAAGCTCTTTCAACGAAAATGCAACTCTGCTATAGCAAGAAATGTCAATCGCACGACCGAGTAGACATTTTCTCTGCTCATCTCGTTAGATCGTACTTTGATCGTACTTTAAACCTTCGTATGATATTTACGATCAAAGTACGATCAAAGTTTGAGGTCGAATTGTGAATTGCTGCATAAGAACACGTGAGTTTCTACTCGAGCTGTCAACGCACGACCGACCTAACGCAGTATTGCGATTTAGCTATAAGATTTTGCTCTACTAAAAATTGCTCAACGCGCTTAAAGAAGTTTTCACTTCAAAAACGAATTGACAATTTCAGCTTTTGAAAGGACTTTGACCTAGCTTCTTATGATCAAATTGTATTGTGTTATTAAATGTTTGTATATAAGTGATCGCGAACTGGATCTACTTGATTGTATGACGACTCTAAACGGCTAATGTGCATGCTCTCAAGAAGCTTTAAATAATAATACTAATGAACCGGCCATTTCAGCCTTTAAAAGGACTTTGACCGAACTTCTTATTGATCAAATTGTGATGTGCATGTTATTAAATTTTTGTACACAATTGATCTAGAACAGGAACTACTAGTTTTATGCCAACTCCGAACGGCTAATGTACATGTTCTCAAAAAGCTTTACATGGCATTATTTACTCTCTGAGTTTTGCCATTGTATGCAGAGAGGTGACAACCGAACAGAAAAATTTATTCAGTTGAAAAAACTTTCTGTGTCACGTGGAAATTGAACCAGGATTCTCTGGCGCATTGGTCACGCACTCTACCCACTGCGCCACGGCCGCCGAAAGCTTTACATGGCATCTCAAGATGCTTTACATCAGTGTTGCCAGATTGAGGTAAATTTCCCTAATTGAGGTAATTTTTGACTCATTTTTTGGGCAGAGGTAAAAAGGGTAATTTTTGACCAAAAGTGGTAAATTTTGAGGAAGTAATAATTTTTTTTGACTTGTTAATTTTTCGAGTTATTGGCAGTACTGTTACCTCACTGAACATTCTCACAAGTAGTTTAATATTCTTGTGAATCATCCTATGTAATTAAAAAAAAATCTGAATTATCCATCTTTAGTTGCTGTACAAAGACCCCTTTTACATTGGTCAATAATTGAAAGCAATTTTTTAAGTTTGTTGGCTAATTGCGGCGAATTGGCTGAGAAGGGGGAAAAAATTGACGGTAAGCTTGAGCTGTATCGTCATTTTTTTGGGTTCAAAAGAGAACCAATGTAAAAGGGGTAAAAGCAACAAATGAATTAAATTAAAAAATAGCGAAACAAATAGTTTACACACGTCAAGAGTTGACGGTTAGCTTGTTGATGAGAGATAAATATATGTATACTAACAAAAAAATTATAACGGTTGTTAATCATTTAAAAATTTTTTATTTTATTTTTTATTTTGGGAAAAGGTAAATTTTCTCCGAAAGTGGTAAATTTTTTCCCAAATAGTGGTAAATTTCAGTTCGTCTCTCTGGCAACACTGCTTTACATGGCTTTCACTCTGGGGTTTACCAATCTCTGAAGAGAGGTGATGACCGATCAGAAAAATTAATTTCAATACCTGGGTCAAATGGGATTTGAACCACGGATCTCGAGGTTCGTAAAACTGTCATCAAATAGTCCACGCACGTTTACGTATTCAGCCAACCGATGTAAAAATTTATAAAGGTCAAAATATACAAACACAAAAATGCTAACAAAAACTTCATATTTCACCTAAAAATTTTATGTTCCAAATGCTACATTACAATCCGCCACTGCTTTTTTTTCTAATACGTCAATGGAAAATAGCATTATTTTTATTTAATATTATGACACAACACATACACAAAGTAATAGCAAGTATTTGGATATGTGCAATATATGATCACGCAAACATATACTTGTGTCTATGAAATTCATTTTTATTTTGCTATAAAGTCGAAATACAAGTTGTTCAGCTTCCCACCTATGTAGCATTTATTGTAGTATATGCATTATTAAACTTGACCGGTATACATATAAACAACTTCGCTCAGTTCACGTGCTCTTGAACGCTCTACACTGACAGTCTCTAGACTGTCTGTTGATCTTCGTATTCTATAAGTATGAAGAAATACATTTCGAATAAAATCTCTATAGATCGAGTGATTGAGAATAAAAATTGACTGTATAATTTGCAAATCAGTCTGTTGTGGCCAGTATATTTTTAATTGGAGATAAACAAATCAGTTGCTGGAGCACGGCGCTCGTGTTGAGTACACGTACATCTTCGATATTGTGGATGTAATTTTTGTGAAAAATTAAGACAAAGTCTTTTGAGTTCACAGTGTTAAGTGAGATGTAGAAAAAAAAGGTTTTTTTTTTTGTTTATGTGCAATTTTAAAGTTGAGAACTTGTTGTGTTTGTGCCAAAAAGGAATTAGAATTTGATTCATTCGAACTGTCGCAAAGTGGTGTTAATTTAATAAAATATTTAAATTTACGATTAACAACTGTCATTGGAATAAAATAAACTAAATTAAAAAATAAAAAAATAATGAATTTTACACTGTTCTACACGAAAAATGTACAGGACATGCCACATATATATATTTCATTGAGTGGTCATATATGATGACTTTCTGCATTTACAGAATTTTTGTAAGACTTCGAATTATTTTGCCAAGGACCTCATAAGGGGTGATTTTTTAGCCGTTTGGTTTTTGAAGTTATTGTTTTTTACAGTTCACTCGTGATTTGTGGCATGTGTCAGAGTAAAAAATGTTCAGTTCGTCTTGCCATTTCATCATGAATAAGACTTGCGCCCGTATAATGTTTGCAAATTATTGAAATTTAATATCAAAATTCGTGCTGTGTAAAAAATGTGTTTGACAAGTTGCGTCCATTTTATGGGTGGGTCATAATCGACCCACCAAGCAGGCTAGTCAAACTATTGTGATCAAGTTTTAGCATCAGTCTTACTCTATTGGACATTAATCCACCTACCCGTATACGTAGAGTGCGTACCGAGGAGAATTTAGCTCCTGTATCCGCAAGTGTTAATGAAGATTGTGACATGTCCATCCGTCGCCAATCGCAGCATTGGGGCTGTGTTATTCGTTCACCTGGAAAATTTTACGTAAGACCTTTTTGGTCTGAAGGCTTACAAATTACAACTGGTGCAAGAAGTGAAGTCTGGTGACTTGCCACAGCGCCGAATTTTCGGTGAATGGGCCTAAGGGAAGCTGAATGTAAATCCAATTTTTTTATCGAACAACTGCCTTCAGAGACAAGGCTCACTTCTGGCTCAATGGGTACGTGAATAAGCAGAATAGCCGAATTTGGTTCGAGCAAAAGCCATAGGTAGTTCAAGAGCTGTCAATGCACCCCAAAAAATGCACTGTTTGGTGGGGTTATAGGCCGACGAAATCATTGGACCGTTCTTTTGGATGATGGGCGCAACGTTATGGTCAATGGGGCAAGGTATAGTTTAATGATTACGGACTTTTCTTTTTGCCCATAATGGAAGAATTCGTCTTGGTTGACATGTGGTGTCAACAGGATGGTGCCATATGCAACACTGCACGTGGTATTAAGAGACGAATTTGGGGAGCAATTAATCCCTCGTTTTGGCGCAGTCCATTGGGTGTCAAGATCTTGTGATTTGACCACACTAGACTAGTTTTCTGGAGGTACGTGAAGCCTCTCGTCTTAAGGGACAAGCCAACCATAATTGTTGCTTTTGAAGACAACAATAAACTTGTTATTGGTGTGATAACGACCATGACGAAGAGGGCAGAACGTGTGACCCATACGCCAGAGAACCTTGGTTCAATTCCATCTGACACAAAAAGTTTTTTCAATTGAATTAATTTTTTTGTTCGGCAGTCACATCTCTGCAGAAATGGCATGCCTCAGAGAGTAAATAATGCCATGTAAAGTTTCTTGAGAACATACACATTAGCCGTTCGGAGTCGGCATAAGACTAGTAGGTCCCAGTTCTCGATCAATTGTGTACAAACATTTAATAACACGCACAACACAATTTGATCATAAGAAGTTCGGTCAAAATCCTTTCAAGGGCTAAAATGGACAGTGATAACGGCCCAGATGTTGGAAAAAGAATAGACCACCTAAATCATAGCCGCGGGCAACATTTGTACGAAATAATCTTTAATCATTTTAAAAAGTGAATGGCATGCATTGATTTATCGATCCAAAGAAATATTTTCGGCAAAATATGAAATATCGGTGGGAGCTCTTGCACATTAAAAAATTTTTTTGTAGAACAGTGTCATTATTAAAAAATATTAAAAAAAAAAATCTAAATAGGCTAAATTTTTACAAAAAAGATTTGCTTGCGTGTTGTTTTCGAAATTCGAACAAATTTCGAACAACTATGTATTAGTGAAATTTATTTTCGATACCAAAATAAATAAACATTGGACTTTATGGTTACTTGTATCAACTGATAATAAAAAAACAACAACAACAAAAACCAAAACATTTGATTTCTTTCAAACAAAGTAAACATTACGCTCTAGACCAGTGGTTCTTAACCTTTTATTGATGGCGGACCAATTAACCTTTTTTTCTTTAATCGCGGACCACCTAAGTAATCAACAGTAATTATGAAAAATCAGGGTATGCCAAATACAAGTTGTTTTTTTAAACATGCAATAAAATGAACAAAAGTACATTTTTCCATGTATTATGGCTTTATTAGTAAGAGTTAACATTCCCATTAATTATGGAACACAACTTCGTTCAAGTGGCTGCCTCGGTTGGTTTCGCGGTAGCGCATTCTGTCACTCTAATTTTCCAAGACCTTGTTGATGGTTTCGGGCTGTAGCTCACGGATTGCTTGGATGATATTGGCCTTAAGTGCTTGAATCGTTTCCGGATTGTTGGCATAATAGCGGTCCTTCAAGGTTCCCCACAAAAAAAAGTCCAAAATGGTTAAATCGTAGCTCCGAGGCGGCCAATTGACACCGACAAGACGGCTGACAACACGATTTGGGAATTTGGTGCGCAAAAGATCGATTGTGGCATGGTCTGTGAAGCATATCGTGCCATCCTGCATGAACCAGAGATCATCCAAATTCATGTCTACAATTTCAGTAAAAAAACAAGTCGGTTAACATGGATCTGTAACGCCCACCGTTGACCGAAACGTTGTTTCCAGCCTCATTTTCGAAGAAATATAGTCCAATGATGCCACCACTCTACAATCCGCACAAAACTGTCACTCTCTGTGGATGCATCGGCTTCTCGACAATAATGTGTGGGTTTTCCGAGCCCCAGATGCGGCAATCTCGTTTGTTAACGTAGTTGCCGAGATAAAAAAGTGCCTCGTCGGAAAATATGATTATTCGCCCTTTTCAAATAACGCACGGTTTGGGCTACACAGCACTCACTTTGGAAATAAGTTTCCGGAGGTATGACACTGACTTTTTGTCAAGATTTTGAGCGGTAATTTTGAGCAGCTGTCAGTGTCAAAATAACCAATGATTTAAAAATAAATCACTAGACGGCCCACCCTGTATAAGCAAAATTATGGGTAAAAAAATATTTCTTATAAAAAATAATGGATAAATTTACATATATTCGAAATTATTTTCCACATTATAAATGAAATTTTTGAGCTTGCATTTGTATGACTAATTGCTGAATTCTTGGTGCGGTATTGCTCAAAGGTACATATCATTCCTAGCATTCAAACGATGTCTGTGTTTATTTTTATTACTAATGGCGCCGAGAATCCCTACTCATATAGGTATGTATGTTGTTGAAAATAGAGTAAGATACCTAAAAGCGATATCTGGAATTTTACTTAAATAACCTGCTTTTTGGGTAGAAATTTTCAAGACTGATACCTGGCTGATATGTGTCTCTGCAGTTACTGTCGTTTTGCAATTCAATAACCTCTTCATCCAAATCATCAAGAATTTCAGTAATAGTCACTACTTATGAAAGGATTGTATATACAATTTTCTTAACTAATTTAATTTCGGTTGAATTCTGGAAAGTAACGCTTTGAATTAATTTTTCAACTGCAAGTGTACAACAGAAACAATTACACGATAAAAACGTAGACATAAGAATCAGCAAACAGCTGACCTAACAAAGCACCAGTCAACAAACATTTAACTATAGCCCATTTAGCACTTTCATTGACACCCTAGTAGGTATTTTCATTAATACTCCCGTGAACATTAATTAAAAAAATTACCTTTTCGAAGTGAAACTTCTTTAGCCGCAATATAGCAATACGGTGAATTAGACGGGAGTAAAACCGATATATTGTCCTAATGAAACGGAAATGAAAAAAATTCGCCGCATGTGGAGCATGTCTCTGATATTCATGTCAAAAACATCAATCTTAAACGAAAAGACAAACACTGTCTGTTGCTAAGAGTACAGAGTTGTTCTGTACAACATTTTAGAGTATATTTCAAACTTTTGTGAAGTAATTTCAAATCAAATCAGAAATCGAAATGTGTACTGTACAATATTCGACTTGCTCCCATAGAGTAGAATAGAGTGTGTAACATACAGAATTTGCTGATCATGCACACTCTTTGCATAACCGCAGAAGAGCAGATTGCAGTGCTGCCTGTTTAAAATACAGTGGGAATATTTCTATTTAGAGTATATATATAGAGTCTAGAATAGAGTATATTTCTATTTAGCATTTATTTTCCTCATATCTTTATGTGTTTGATATAAAATTCTACATATCGTTGGCTTAATATAGAAAAGGCGTGACTCGATTTTTTGTTACTTTACAGGAGAAAAAAAGAACTGAATAAAATGTGGAAAACTTTGGATATAAAAACTTTTTTAATGCAATTTTTATTTAAAATATGTAATAACAACAACAAAAAAGCGTTTTGATTTTTTTAAGGGAGGTGTATTTTAAGTGGTCTACCAGAATATATTAAAAACCCGATTTTGATAAAAAACGAGATACGCCTTTTCTAGGGGCAATTTACAAGTCAGTTTATCACAAAAAGGTCGAAAAAGACCAATAAATTGAGATGTTAAAAAAATAAATAAATAACTGGTCATTTCAGCCCCTGTGTTGTGCGTGTTATTAAGTTTGTACACAATTGACCGAGAAATGGACCTACAGGCTTAACGGCGACTCCGAACGGCGATGAACGAAATGTTCTTATTCTCAAGAAGCTTTACATGGCATTTTTATTACTCTCTGAGGTTTGCCATTGTCTGCAGAGAGGTGGCGGCCGTACAGAAAAATCATTTTAATTCAAATAATTTTCTGTCGCTGCTGGGCTTCGAACCTGGGTCTCCAGGTTCGTTGACATAGCGGCCAAGCACTTTAACCAACTAAGCCACGGACGCCACACAATTGAGATGTTAGGTGGTTAAAATATTCCACAAAAATATTTCTTGTAGTATTTTACATAAATCCTCAGAACACATCCTATACCCAAAATGTAAGGATAACACGATTTCCTATGCTGATTCACTATAAGAATGTTCAAAAAGGGGGAAAATTAAATCCCCACTAAAATAAGACTCAGACGTAAACTTTCAAAACGCCGATACATGTATATTGTTTTTTTGTCCCCTCTACCAGAATCCGTTGTCAAAACCATGTTATTTTTTTGTGTTGAACAGTGTAATGAACTAAAATATTTTTAACACTTAGATACACACAGATCGGCTCAAAATTACAAAATAGTAGGCAGCAAGATAGTAGTAATAAATACTTGCAACGGTCATCAGTCTAAAAAAATCACGGGTAAGCTGTCTTTCAGTCAAGTTTCTCAGAGAGAGTAAAAGAGAGCAAAAATGAGATATTCTTCAATCAATTTGATTAACATGTAAATTGCCCCATAGGCTCCCCATTGGTCAAGAATTGAATTCAAGTCTGTGAGTTTGTAGGCAATTCGCCGCATATCAGAAGGGACAAAAGGGTAAGAGAACACTTGCGCTGTACCATGATACAATTATACAAGGTAGGAGTGACAGTTCTTTCTTTTTGCACCAACTGTCAAAAATAGTATAAATTAGAGAACGAAAAACGTAAAAAAGAACATATAAAATAAAATAAACAGGCAAATGACAGTCGGTGCAAGACACTTGTAAGAAAATAGCCTGTTGTCACTCCTACCATGGTAAATAATTACAAGGTAGCATTGACAGTTGCTTGGGAAACCATCTCCTGTTAAAAAATAAACTTACCGTCAATTTTTTGGAAATTTTTTGTATTCCTTTTGTGCTTTTCGCTGTTTTGACAAAGTGCTTCGTCTGCTTATTATTATTTTTCGTCTGCTTGCAAACGTTTGGTATTCTGTAGCTGAAAATTGGAAAGTAGGGTACACATTATCGCTCATGAATGTCAGTTGAGAGAGAATCTGAGCATGAATCATAGTATGTACACTTGACTGTTGAATTGTAATTCTTGACTGAACGCTCACAAAAATTTTTGTGAGCACGTCCGTCACGGGTTAGCTCTTGCTCGTTGTTTGACAATGCGTACTAAAATTTTTTCAATTCGACATTCGTTCAAAATTCTAATTGTGTCCACATCGCTCGTGGTTCGGTTTTTAAAAAATGGATGCAGAAAATGCGTTTTTAGAAGATTCTATTAATGTTAACTGCACAATATTCGCAAACGAATGAAATTTAATGAAAACGGTATGAATGATAATCTGGTCATGCAGCAGAATGAGAGAGAAATTTAACGAACTTGTGCGAAGCTCATGAGCGATAATGTGTACCCCACTTAAGGCTCTCGTACATCGGTGATTCCATGACAAAACGCCCACGTTTCTGACATCACCATTTTTGAAAATTTTTAAACTCTCTGGGTTGATAGTTCTCCTGAAATGTATTATATCTGCATACTTTGTTTTTTAAGTTTTATTTCTGTTTAAAAGATATACACTGTAAAAAATTGCAAAATATCTTAAAAAATACAATTAGTGCATGTATTCAAACAGCTGTAACTTCGAAACCGTAAGTCGTGCAGAAAAAAATCCGAGTATCTTAAAGATCTTGAATGAGTTTTTTTTTGTGGTATACTCCTTTTGGACTCTTTTTATGAATTTTTTTCAATTTTTTTTAGTCTGAAGTTTTGTGCCACATTTTTCTTAGTGATCGCAGTAAATTTTTCACCTTTTGAACATAGTACCCTTATAATACATCAGTTCTTAAGGTTTGTACAAAATTTGAGCTTGGGATTCCAACAATTGCTATTTTTAACGAATTTTTAAAAAAATGCCTGCAAAAGATTTCTTACTTTTTTACCGAAAATTTCATATAACTCATCCGATTAGCATGAAAATTTGTGTATAGAAGTTTTTTGGTACGGTGCGTGTTTGTGGGCTATCAGTTTTGATCCACCTTGAACACCAGAGGGCTCTGTAGTTCAAATTTATTACAAAACTGCCTAAAACTCATAAACTGCTAATGCGATTAGAATGAAAAATGGTATACAGTGGGTTTTATGTACGTTGAGTGTTCTGCTGCTATCGTTTTTGACCTATCTTGAACACCAGAGGGCGCTATAGTACAAATTTTTTGCAAAACCACCTAAAACTCCCAAACCGCTCATGCGATTAGAATAAAAATTGGTATTTAGTAGTTTTCAGGTACGATGAGTTTTTTAGCACAATCTTTTTGACCCACCTTGGACACCAGATGGTGCTGTAGTACACATTTTTTACAAAATCGCATATTTTTAGTTGTTTTCTTAGGTTACATATTCAGATATTTACAAAATATAAAATATTTCTTAAATTAAGTAAAATTAAAAAAATTTCCGTTATTTTGACATCAAAAACATGAACATATCTTGAAAACTATGAAAAATTTTACTACAACGATATATTTAATGCAACATCGTTGCTTAATAATGAGAAAAAAACAATCAGAAATTTAAATTTGTGACTTTGGATTCAAATATCTCCGCTGCATTTGTATACATTTTGTTAAATTTTTTTTTGTCTTAAAGCTTCATCAAAGTACTATGAAAACTTTATTGCAAAAATACCGTTAGTTGAGTATATATACATTAAATTTTTTTTTCAAAAAAGGTCTAAAATTTTGGATTTTTCCTCAAAAAAAGGCTCAAAATTTGTTTTTGTTGTAAAACTAATTTAAATACAAATTCACAAATTGTCAACTCTATTTAAAAGTTATAACATTTGTAAACAAGAGTTATTTCAATTTTGCGCAAAAATTAAAAAAACATTTTTGTGATTCAAAAAGCAAGGCCTACCCCTTGATTTTTTCGAAGAAAATTTTTTTTTCCAATATTGTGTTTTTATATTTTTTTAAAAATATAAAAGCTAAGAAATTAATTTATTAGAAAAAATTATCTTAGTATCTCTTACCAATGAAAAGTTTTAACCAATAATCTTTATCCAAAATATATGTATATGTATACAAAAAGCAAAACGCTGTCTGTGTGATGGCTGGAAGCTTCACAATTACTGAGCCGATAGAGCTGAAATTTCGGCAGCACATTTTTTTCATTTACAAGATGGCTTAAATTTCTGTCACACCCCCTTTTACCGCCCACAAATCAATAAAAATGCTATATTTCCTACGGTTTCCGTCGATTTGGCTACATTTTTGTAATTTAGTTTGTATGCTCACTGTCGGCAACTGTACTAAAACTGGGTAATGTCCATCTACTAGAAAACTGGGATGAGCATTATATCAGAGGGTGTGGCTCCGCCCATACAGTTAAAATTTGTATTATCGAATAGCTTTGAAAGTAAAAGTAGCAATACGTACATACAAACTCAAAATGGAATTACTATTTGGTGATCTCCTGCTACTGGGAAACTGTAACGGGCAGTGGAAAATAACAGTGGTGTCAAACTATGAGTCTAAGAAAAGTTTTGAATACACCTATCATGTTCCCATATAGTTGCAGGGTGCAGCAACGCGCGCCGGGAAAAGCTAGTATGTATATAAAAAGGAGCTTATGTTTGTAAGTACGCAATAGACTCCTAAACTACTCATCCGATTAGCATGTAAATTTGTGTATATAAGTTTTTTGGTACGGTGCGTATTTGTGGGCTATTAATTTTGATCCACCTTGAACACCAGAGGGCGCTGTAGTACAAATTTTTTACAAAACTGCCTAAAACTCACAAACCGCTTATGCGATTAGAATGAAAAGTTGTATACAGTGGTTTTCATATACATTGAGTGTTTTGCTGCTATCTTTTTTGACCTATCTTGAACACCAGAGAGCGCTGTAGTACAAATTTTTTTCAAAACCACCTAAAACTCCCAAACCGCTAATGCGATTAGAATAAAAATTGGTATACAGTAGTTTTCAGGTACGATAAGTTTTTTGACAGTATCTTCTTTGAACCACCTTGGACACCAAATGGTGCTGTAGTACAAATTTTTTACAAAATCGCATATTTTTAGTTGTTTTCTTAGGTTACATATGCAAATATTTACAAAATATAAAATATTTCTTAAATTTAGTAAAATTAAAAACTTTCCGTTATTTTGACATCAAAAACATGAACATATCTTGAAAACTATGAAAAATTTTACTACAACGATATATTTAATGCAATATCGTGCTCAAAAATGAGAAATCAATCACGAAAACAATCAGAAATTTAATTTTGTGACTTTCGATTCAAATATCTCCGCTGCTTTTTTATACATTTTGTTAAATTTTTTTTTGTCTTAAAGCTTCATCAAAGTACTATGAAAACCTTATTGCAAAAATACCGTTAGTTGAGTATATATATTTTAAATATTTTTTTTCAAAAAAGGTCTGAAATTTTGGAGTTCTCAAAAAAATGCTCAAAATTTGTTTTTGTTGTAAAAATAATTTAAATTCAAATTCGCAAGTTTTCAACTCTATTTTAAGCTATATATTTTAAAGCTATATAATTTTACGCAAAAATTAAAAACCATTTTTGTGATTAAAAAACAAGGCCTACCCCTTGATTTTTTCGAACAAAATGTTTTTTTCCAATATTGTGTTTTTATATTTTTGAAAAAATATACAAGCTAAAAAATTAATTTATTAGAAAAAATTATCTTAGTATCTCTTACCAATCAAAAGTTATAGCTAATAATCTTTATCCAAAATATAAATACAAAAAGCAAAACGCTGTGTGATGGCTGGAAACTTCAAAATTACTGAGCCGATAGAGCTGAAATTTTGGCAGTACATTTTTTCAAGAACGACATGGTTAAAATTTCTGTCACACCCCCTTCTACCGCCCTCAAATCAATAAAAATGCTATATTTACTACGGTTTTCGTCGATTTGGCTACATTTTGATAATTTAGTTTGTATGCTCACTGTCGGCAACTGTACTAAAACTGGGTAATATCCATCTACTAGAAAACTGGTATGGGGATGTGGCTCCGCCTATACAATTAAAATTTGTATTATCGAATAGCTTTGAAAGTAAAAGTAGCAGTACTTACATACAAATTCAAAATGGAGTTGCTATTTGGTGATCTCCTGCTACTGTAACGGGCAGTGGAGAATGACAAAACTCTTCTGTACATGGCTCTGTTACTGAACTCCTCTTAAACGGCTGGACCGATTTTGCTGAAATTTGGCATGTGTATGCGGCTGTGTCTGTAGATGGTTTAGGTTTAAATTTTGACCCGGTAGGCGTAGCTAATGTTGCTGTGACAGTGCATAAAGAGGTATTTGAGAGTATAACTCAGAAACGATTTGAGAAATTGACATGATTCTTTCACTTCACCATTACATTTTATGCAAAAAAAAAAAAAAATTACAAAAATACATAATAAAAAAATAAAAATAATGTGCCACAAAATTTCAGACTAAAAAAAATTAAAAAAAAAATTCATTAAAAGAGTCCAAAAAGAGTACACCACAAGACCGGCTTATTCAAGGTCTTTAAGGTTTATCTGAGATTTTTTTCTGTACGACTTACGGTTTCGAAGCTACAGCTGTTTGAATACATGCAGTTATTGTATTTTTTTTACGATATTTTCAAATTTTTTACAGTTTATAACTTAAAAAAAAAACTTGTTTTCGCAAAAACAAAATATACAGTTTAAGTTATTTCCACGAGCACTACTAACCTACAAAGTTTAAAAAAATCCGAATCACAAAGGTCAGATTTTGCTCAAAAATAGTCGAATTGATATGGAATCATCGATATAGAAAACAAGCAAAGAAGATATGAAATTGAATTAAATTCTTGACCAATGTAGAAGCGCACAATGTCAAGTGCAAAAGAGAACGACAAAGCAATTCCTTTCAATTCTTGACCAATGTAAAATGGATATGTAAAGGGGTACCAGTGTATGATAACATACAGTATGACGACATATGATGATAGTATGGTATGATGATCATGGAATGATGGTATGGTATGGTATGGTATGATGGGTTTGGCGTGATAATATGCTAGCTCTGAAGTTGTTCTTATTTGTCTTAACAACATTAAACTTTTCGAAATTGTACTTAAAGGGCTTACACATCGGCGAATCTGTTCGTCGAACAACATGGCGGCGCGAACATGTGTGAAAAAGCTAGCGTTCAAATTGAACGAACCTGTTCGTCACACAAGCCATTGATTTTTGTTGTTGTTTGTTATCATTTTCTGCAGCATCCCTTGTTCGACAGAGAAAATCAAAAATTTTTGTAAACACGGCCAACCGTGTGACAAACTGTCGAACATCGCTTCTTAACTAACGAACTTGTCTGAACATGGCCGCCGTGTGACGAACAGATTCGCCGATGTGTAAGCCCTTTAAAACCTAATCTACTCTTGCCATTATATGAAATGAGACTTTTTTGTAAGACTATATTCTCTAGTTTTTTGGGTTAAATTTTCATTTATACTATGCGTGGCGGCCACACACATATTTTTTTTTAAATTATGCCTACAATATATAGCTAAAAAGCAAAAAATTACATACTTTAGTTACGACTTCACGGACTGCTCGCGGACCACCTGTTAAGAACCACTGCTCTAGACGCTTTTGAGATACAGATATGACATGAATTTCCATTGCACGTGTTGAGAAAATCTCTCTGGCCAAATGAATACTAAATATAACACAGTTGAAGTACTTTTCTGTTTGATGAAATGGGCTTCAAAATTTACTATTAAAATTTTAAAAAATTTGATCTGGAACCTCTTTTTCTTTAGTTTAACGTAATATTTTGTGTTTGCAAATAAAAGAGCAATTTTCAATTAATAGAAAAAAATAAAAAAAATAAATAATAGCTCTTTGTAATATTTGAGTGATAAATTCATGTATTTAAGTGAATGGAAATTACAAAAGAGTTGCAATCAAAATTATAATTTATAGTTTTTTTTTCAGTAACACCCAAGTAATATCATACAATACACCATATAATAGAAATTAAAATTTTTATTTTTTTCTATAACACCCATTCCATAAAAAGAATTTTAAATTATAAGAGAAAAAAAAAAACGAAACTTGTTTTTAGCCACAATTAAACAAATCGTTAAACTTAACTTAATAGCTACAACTTCAAGTTTCTTTCAACGACATTTATTCGATATTTATCCCCTAAACATATCTATAGAATTGACAAAGCGTATGAAAAATCATTTAAACAATAACAATATAAAATATTTTTGTCAAACTGGCAAGAGACAACTCGCCGTAAGCCATTTGACGAAATGTTGCTGACTCTCGGAAAATACGTTCATGTCCGGCTAAATGTACTTGGCCTCATCTATGCCGCCACACTGATGGGTAGCAGTGCCGGCTCAAAGTATGGTAAGTTTAAATCAAGTTTATTCGTATTAAATTTAATTTATTTCAGTATGTTTACCTATAAAGTCTCGTGACTATAAAACGTGACATTAGTTTTTGGAAAAAAATGTATCTATTTATATATTTTTGGACTTTTATTGTATCTAAAGATAACCAATTTGCATATTTTTTATTTGTTATTCATTTATTTAGAGTTTTAATTAGTGCTCATTTAGCTATAATTAGCTTTTGCGCTTATCTGGGAAGTGGGTGGATGGAAGGGGGTTATAATTTGCTTAAGACGCAGTTGCCCTAGAACAGGCCTAGATCACAAAGTTGTAATAATTGGCCAAATTATTCTCGGTCCTAATCCTTTTCCCACGTCAGTCCTAAATCGTATCATAAGTGTGTCTAAATCTTTATCCTTATCCTTGGCTCAATTCTTGTCCTAATTCTTTCACAATCGTTGCCCTTATCGATGTCCTCATCCTTGTCCAAATTCAGTTTTAATATTTGTCCAAATCTTGGTTGTACTCCTAGTCCTTATATTTGTCCAAATCCTAGTCCATGTCTGAATTTTAATGAAATTTTTTTTATGTTTGGTTTTTACTTTTTTGTTACATTTTTTCGTTCTTTTTCTTATTTTTATTTTCTTATTTTATTATTTGCACGATCTGTTTTTTCATATATTTTTTGTTGCTATTGCCTTTGCTTTTGCTTTGGGTTTGCTTTTGATTTTGCTTTTGTAATTGCTTTTGCTTTTAGTTTTAGTTTAAGTTGAAGTTTAGTTTTAGTTTTAGTTTTAGTTTTAGTTTTAATTTAAGTTTTAGTTTTACTTTTACTTTTACTTTTACTTTTACTTTTACTTTTACTTTTTAATTTTTACTTTTTACTTTTTACTTTTTACTTTTCACTTTTTAGTTTTTACTTTTTACTTTTTACTTTTTACCTTTTACTTTATACTTTTTACTTTTTACTTTTTACTTTTTACTTTTTACTTTTTACTTTTTACTTTTTACGTTTTACTTTTTACTTTTTACTTTTTACTTTTTACTTTTTACTTTTTACTTTTTACTTTTTACTTTTTACTTTTTACTTTTTACTTTTTACTTTTTACTTTTTACTTTTTACTTTTCACTTTTTACTTTTTACTTTTTACTTTTTATTTTTACTTTTCTATTCAAAGTTTGAATTTGAATTACTATTCAAAAGTTAAAGTTGGTTGAAGATAAGTTTAGGGATGGTATTGCCTTATATTTTACTAGAATTGACTTATGAAAAATCATAACACTTGCCTCAGATTGAGTAGGTATAACACCTAGTATCCTTGGTTCAAAGCTAAAAAAACTTTATTTTTAAGGAATATTTTTTTAAGTAATTTAGATTAAATTAGATATTTTAATTTTCTTACTGTTTGTTTCATCAATATTTACTGCCTTTAATATGTCTGGAGTGAATTTCAATAAAAGTGTTAAACAATTGTTTGCTTTTTTTTGCAACTTACAGAGTTTGATGCCTGCGAAATGAAGAATAAATCACCAGGCATCTGTCGGGTTTTTAATGAATGTCAGCCATTAATTGACGGAATAAAGAGCGGAACAGTTTCAATTCACGATCCAGTACGTTGTGGTTTCAAGGGAAATAACGAGATTATTTGCTGTCCCATGGAGGCATTCCCGACAAAATTCGCATTCGGGTCAGTGCTTAGAATTGAGACTCATAAGCGTGTTTATCTACAGATACTTAAATAGTTAGTCCCTTGAGTGATTTTTGGAACACTGAAAGTATTTCTTATTTTAAGTTCAGTAAATTAAAGATTTAGAAGAAAAAAAACCTAACTTAACGTTTTTAAAACTAACCTTTTAAACTCTACATCTTTTTATTGAAATCATCTTACTCATCTTTGCTTTAACAAAATAATCTCCATAGCGAAATTTTTGAGGTTGGTGCAATAAACGAAAGGACCAACGATTTCTCGAAGAGATTGCTTCACTCAATGTTTTTGAAACTAATGATTGGAAATTTGGAAATATCAGAGTATGGCAAGGAATTTTTTTTCGAAATAGGCCAGGCCATAGGCAGAGAACTAATCGTGCTGGCTTGAGTTCTTCAAATGGACATGGTAACGGTATTGATATTCAGAATGGCAGTGGTCACAGAAATCAAGCTTATAATATCAAAATCAATGTGTCAACAATCCGTTCCGCCCACAATTATCCAGTATCCAGCCATTATCCAGTATGGCCTGGTATCCAAACAAATCAAACCTAAATGAATTTCCAAAAGTAATTATTTTGAAACTGTTAAAGTTTTAATTTTGCCCATCTAACAACTGATGGGAATAATTGTAACAACTCCACTATTGATCAATATCAAATACAAAACTCAAATAATGGCTAAAGCCAAACCTATTTTTACTGTTAAAAATCGAAGATGGAAATTGTGTTGTTTCAATTATTCAATTCATTCCCCAGTCAACTTGTAATAATCTGGCCAACGTTGGATGTGATTTAAAAACAGCCAAAATTTGATCCACTTCAATTCGAAGACACGGGTTGTTGCTGCTTTTTTCTAGATAATATTTGAATTCTCCTCATAATTTGCTTTTTCATATATATTGCTTACAAATCCATAAAAATATTCATATTCACATACCAAGTCGCAAATTGACCTGAACTGAAAAATAAGAAGTTGACAAACAATAATTTCTTTTCTGCAACCATGCAACTTGCAATGGTGGGTTTACTCTAGAATATTTATATAAATCGCTCATTTCGTGCAAGACTTTTACACTGACTTTTGGAGTAGAACATTGACTACTTCATATAAATTTGAATTAAAATAAAATTATGAGATTACGACGGTTGATTTGTGAGTCTCGAGCCTCGGTAATAGTCAGATTGTCAGATGAATTTCGAAAATTCCATTCGAAAATTTGACATTTTCTAGCATAAACGTACTCACAACGTTTTGGTGTAAGTGCTCTTATTATGTTGTTTACAGTGGTTGGAAAACTATTTTGAACGTGAACATTTTTGGGTGAACATTTTTACGATGTACGACGTGGATTGACGAGAAAAGACTGCATCGATCAACTTAGTTCAGCTTTTGGCGATGAAAAATCACTACCAGCAACTGTTAAACGCTGGTTCAATGAGTTCGAGCTTGGTAGTCGTTCTGTCCAAGACAAATTTCGTGATGGTCGTCCAAGAATAGCTGTTGTAGCAGAAAACGTCGATGCTTTGCGTGTAGTTTTGAAAGCAGACTGGCATGTGAAATAATGTGAGATGAAGTCATACTTGTTCATTAGTGGGATTAGCATACATCCGATTTTACATGAGCATTTAGGCGTCAGAAAGATTTCATCCCGTTGGATACCCCATAATTTGACGATTGCTCAAAAAAAAAAAAGAGGCTTGTGTCGATTGGTGCAATAAAATGCCGAAAAACAGCGGAGGTAGTTTGAAACCGACTATGGCATAACCACAGCTGACAAATCATGTATCTATGCTTATGAGCCCGAAACAAAGCTGCAATTCACTGTTTGGATCCTTCAACGTGAGCCAGTTGTGAAATGGTTGCCAGTTTCTTTAGAAAAACCGTTAATATAGCAATTGTACCACTTGAGTAACGGAAAACAGTTAATGCTGAATGATACACAACAATTTGTTTGAAAGTCTTCGGAGAATTGAGGAAAACCAACCACCGAAGGAAGATCATCCTCGATCACAACGATGCGAGTTCTCACATAACACTCAAAACGTGGAATTAATGGGTCAACCTCCTTACAGTCCCGACTTGGCACCCAATGACTTCTTGTTACCTCACTTACTTACTTACTTATCTGGCGCTTACAACCGTTGGTCGGTTTTGGCCTCGTATAAGAAATTGCGCCAGTTGGAAACACCAAGCGTAGTCAGGAAAAATTTGAAAGCGAGGTGTTGCTATTGGTTCAAAAGATGGTTGATATTCTCAGAAACAACATTTCTTTATGATCAAGTCTCAAAATTCCAAATTTTTTAGTTATGGTAGTTCTGCACGAAATGACCGTTATAAAAGCAATTACATAGATACACAAACACTCTTACACACATATGTTTATGTATTTGTTGTTTGGAATATTTGACTAATAAACCTACATCTATTTCATAATAGATCTTCAACAACAACGACAACAACTACAACATCAACAACGACTACAAAAACAACTACTAAGAAACCTATAATTGATTATGATTCCCGCTTCAGGCGTCCAGCCGTAGCAGGTACCAAACTATTTAACAACTTCCATTACATTATTATCCTCTATATTATTCAAAATAAATATTGTTTTTTTTCTATTTAAGCTTGTCGCATCATTCAAGAGGATCTTAGCCCCATATTATCGCCCCATATTCTAGATGGTATACCAGTGCAACCCGGCGATTATCCACACATGGCAGCCATAGGCTTTTCTGGCATAGGCAATGAAGGTGGACCATATGAATTTAAATGTGGAGGCACTCTAATACACGAGCGATTCGTTTTAACTGCAGCTCATTGTGTAAGCAGTCGCAACATCATACCGGCTATTGTTCGTCTTGGCATGTCTAACTTCGATGATGCAGATGAACTTTCGCACCGAGTTGAAGTACCCATAATGGTTAGTGAATAAACTAGATTCTTGTTGAAAAGTCATTCTTGAATCATTTTTAGACTCAAATCTTTTAACATTTCTGTATACTTTAGTGGGACCGCTCCACACAAGTGAGTTATAAAAATAATGAAATTCATTTTTTCCACACGAGCCGTTTGAGAAATTCTTTTAAAACATTTATGTTGATTTAACCGCTGCACGCAAAGAAAATAAACGTTTATTGTCAGTTTGCCGCAAACGAACTTCGTTTGTCCACTGAGCATACAATAGATAGAGAACTCAAATCGACATAAAATGCGTGGCGATGCAATGGCTCCCACACAGTGTTGTCACTTGAAAATCTAAAATAGTGGTAGATTGAGTCTAAAAAAAGTGGTAGATTTAAAAAGTGGGTGGTAAATTTTTCGCCTTAAGAAAACCATTCAAAATCCTTATTTGTATGTACAGTACTTTGGATTTTAATATACTAAAATTTAAAGGTTTGAGAAAATATAAAAAAAAAAAATTAACATAACAAAAACAATTCATGAAAAAGTATGAAAGCTAATTTTGTTTATGAACTTTCAAACCTTTCACTCAACCCTTTTAAAAACTGAAATAATGCACTGTTTCCTTTTCAATTTAATAATGCAAATAAGGACATTTCACAAATATTTTTCCTTGTAATGGACTTGCATCTGTTTCTTTCACTTCTCAACTAGCCGATGAGCAATCACAATAACACGCCGAAAAAATGCATTCACAATGATAAAATTCAAATCCTAAACAGAGCTCAGTAAATATTAAAGTGGTAGATAAAATTTGTGATAAAAACTGAATAAAAATTTATGACTGAAATAAAAAAGTGGTAGATTTTAGCAAATTTCAAATAGTGGGTGGTAAAAGTGTTAGAAATGAAAAATGTCGAAAAAAGTGGTAGATCTACCACAATTGTGGTAAAGTGACAACACTGCTCCCACATTCTCATTTATTCCATGGTGTAATAATAATAAGGTGTTAGTGAATTTGACACTTCTCTCTCAAAATGATAAATTTTTTCGCCCCGTTCCTGTCAAAAACAGCTGATGGTGAATTGGATTGAAAATAAATCAGCTAACGTGCAGTCGGTCGAAGCTCAATGCCATGTCCACTTCTTTTGATGGCTATTATCAGTTGAGTTATTCAACTTTCTTTCATGGTATTCGATATTTTCATGAAGCAGTCGATGTGAATGCAAGTAAATTTGCATGCTGGCCAAAGCTTCATGTCGGTGGCACCTTCTAGCGCACTTTTTTGATAAAATGACAAAACCATTCAATGGCGAACTTGGGAAATGGACGAAGACAACTGCAATAACTTTTTGTCAACACAACACGGCTTAATTAATTGAATTAAATATTTATTTAAACTTTATTCGCACAATAACCTATAAAAACTATAACACATCATCATCTAGCAACTCAAACAAATAACACAATTTGACAACTATCAACGGCTCCTCTCTTTCGCTCTCAATTTTTTGACAGAAAGAAAGCTATTCTTGGTGTTGTCAAAAATACACTAACACCTTATTATTATTACACCATGATTTATTCTTTGTTCTCTCTTCGCATTTTAACGATCGTCCCTTCGTGTTCTCATAGCTACCATGGTGTAATTAACAAGGTGGTAGTAAATTTTCAACCTCTCTCACAAAAATGAACTCTCGATCTGTCAAAAACAGCTGATTGGATATTTTAAGCAAAACCATAGCAAAACGTAGTTTGTGATATTTGTGCTTATTGTGAAAGTTTTATTTGATTGATTATAAACGTGCAAAAAACATGGACAAGAATAAAAAATTGCTGAGACGCTGTGCGCGACGGACTGCGCTGGCTCGCATTGTAACTAAAGCAAAGCTATTATCCAATAAAAAAATCAACAAATATCAAACTTAACCTCGAATTGATTAAACTACTTCTCCAGCAGCTCAAGATAAAAGGGTTGGATTCTTGAAGCATTATGTACCACCTCGTACGGATTGTGATACAGCTTTCGTAGATGTCCTCGAAGATTTTAAATGGGTCAGCTTATTGCTGCTATTGGTATTGTGGAACTACATGGCCAGATCATCCATGCTTGCAGCCAATTACAGTGTGTTTCCATATTCGGCTCTAGTTTTTCACAGTTTTTTCAATGATTTTTATGAAAATCCAACAAAACTACGTATAATTGCAGTTTAATTCTTTTTAGCTAGAACTACCACTAGCAAGCAAACAAAACAAATAACGATTTGACACTTACCAACAGGTCCTCTCGTTATGTCACAGTTTTTTGACAGATTCAGCAAAATTGAGTGTGTGGTGAAAAATTCACTACCACCTTGTTAATTACATCATGATAGCTACCACAATAGCCTGCCATACATTTTGTTGTTGCGAGCAACAGCTGTTCTATTTTTAGCTTGTTTCACTTTTTGTTGTTGTAAGCACAAAAAATAAAAGCAAAAAACAATGCATACAACAACAGAGCGCATGCGTGTGTCCCACAGAAAATTCACGTAGTGACGAAAATCCAAAGCTTCACGATGGCAATAGCAAAATATCGTGGCCACCAAACACGAGTAATGCTCGTATAAACGACAAGAACGATTGTAGCATAATTGAGAGTGTGGGAGCCATTGCATACATTTTTTTTTTGGGTTGAAATTTTTATAGGCCAAAACACATAGAAAGCATGCATGCCCCAAGCATGCATCATGCCTGTGAAGCATGCTTGGTTAAAGCACATTGAAAGCATGCATCGCTTATGTAATAAATTTCAAATATGTTAAACTGAATAGAAATTTTAAAGAAAAAGTAGTGAAAATACATTAAATTTAATCAAAAACAACTAAAAATGGAATTTGAGGATATTTTATGCTTATTGGTTGTGTTGATATTGCTTTTATTTCACACATGTCTTCTGTCAATGCTTTGATGCCTGCAAAAAGTTAAAAGTTCGCCAACTTCAGGCATGCTTCAAGCATCATGCATGCGTGCATGCTTTTAATGTGGGCTACTTCATAAGAATATGTATATTCAATCACAAATGTCAGATGCTTGAAGCATGCATGCCTCCTATGTGCTTTGGCCTTATATGGTTTGAGTTCTCTATCTATTGTATGCTCAGTTGTTTGTCGTGCTTGAGATCGTTATTTGCGTCATTTATTTGTAGGCAATTATTTTCGTTTGTCATATTCGCGAATAATTTTTTGCAGCAATTGAAAAATTTGTTTTTCCCAACTGAAAACTTCGTTCGCTTTTCCCTTCGTTGTTTAAACACAACGCTTATAGTTCAGAGTTACTTTTTGGACAAATGGTTACTATGTAAGCAAATTGGTAATTTGCTTAATACGTTTATACGTTGTTGGAGATAGCAACAGAGGTGCGATGAGTGCAATCCATAAGAAGATGGACGGACATAGGGAGAAAGATAATCAATTAACATGATAAATAATAATGACCGAAACAGCTTGCGGTGTGTATTTTAACATATATTTTTAAGTTGATGACAACTGCATATCCGTTTGCGGCAAATACAACTCGCAAACGAAGTGTTGAGGATTTGGGTTAAAATGTCTGCCAGGCCATTGTCCAACGCTTTAAACTTTCTTCATATCTTTCCTCATATCTAATCAACTGAAATAAAAAATTCATCAATACTTACGACTTAAACGTTGTAATTGGTGGTGGAGAAGGTTGTGGATATTTCACTTGATCACCCCATTTTCGAAATAGGAAAATTTGACTGAAAAGGTCCTAAATCCTTTGCTTTGTGGATGTTTCACTTGATCACCTCATTTTCGAAACAAGAAAACTTGACTGAATAGGTCCTGAATCCTTAATTCAGTAACAGAAAATATTTTTGGGAAGAACTTTTATACCAGGTCCATGTATAAAAAATCTAAAAATATGCCAAACTGTGCTGACCAAAATTGCCAAAAAATATACGAAACTCTGTTGAATTTGCTTACTTTTTTTATTTTTTAACATTTTTATTATTCAACATACTCTCGTAATATTTTTTCGGATAGTATGGTTTGTCCTAATCTTCTCAATTCATATCGGTTTCCAATTCAATTTCATCATTTGACGTAAATCTTTTTCACGTAGTCATCTTTTGAGATTGATGAAAACATATCAATCGCTGGTGCATTATCTGGAGAAAACAGTGGATTTCCTCATCCACCGTTTTCTCCAAGCGTAATTAAATGATTAGAATTACGATTATGAAATTAAATTACGCAATAAAAAGCGTAATTTGTTGAGTTTAACCATTTTTTTTAGATGGTTGATCAATAATATTCCGTGGAATTTCCGTGAAAAACTGCCCAAAAATTTTCCAATTCTGGCCGACTGTTGTGTCTTCTACCGATTTAGTGCACTTTCACTTGATCCAACCCATTGTATTGCTTGTTATATCGAAATAAGTGTATAGTGGTGAATCCATATTTCATCACATATCACTGATCGATACTCCAAATATTTCGGATCAAGATTAAACATGGCTAAACATGACCATAACATGTTTTTTTTTGTCGATTATATACACAAGCTTTTTCTATTGTTACAAAAAGATCAAAAGTTGTTCACTTCAAATGACTGTCACTCACAAACTAATGCATAAAATTGTCTGACGGACAACGTTTAAAAGATGCCAAATCTTTAAGATAGTATGGATTGATTCTAGCAATCTATATTTCCATCTATGTTTCAGACCAGAGAAGACTTGTTGTAAAACCTTGTAGGCATATTTTTTAATTTCTGTTATATATAAAAAAAGATCGAACTGACCATTAAGCCTTTGAAAGAACTTTGATCGAGCTACCGAGAACAAATTGAGATCTTATGTTCAAATGAGAACTGGACCTAAAGCAGCCCATATGCTGGCTTTGATGGGCTAACGTTCATGTTTTCAAGAAGCTTCACAAGCCGCTTGTTTGCTCCATGAGGCTTGCCATTGGTTGCAAAAATATGTCGGACGGCAAGAAAAATTAAGTTGGGATTTGGTCCATTGACCTCGAGGTTCTTTTGAAAGACACACGCACGATAATATATTTGGCCACAGCCGCCTGTTATATTGCACAAATGTCCACAAACCGGTTTCAAAGTTTACAACAGTTTTGATTTTGATTTCGATTTCGATTTCGATTTAGATTTCAATTTCGATTTCGATTTCTATTTAGATTAAGATTTTGATTTTGATTTTGATTTAAGTTTTGATTTTGATTTTGATTTTGATTTTGATTTTGATTTTGATTTTGATTTTGATTTTGATTTTGATTTTGATTTTGATTCTGATTTTGATTTTGATTTTGATATTGATTTCGATTTTGATTTTGATTTTGATTTTGATATTGATTTCGATTTTGATTTTGATTTTGATTTTGATTTTGATTTTGATTTTGATTTTGATTTTCATTTTGATTTTGATTTTGAATTTGATTTTTATTTTGATTTTGATTTTGATTTATATTGTGGTTTTGATTTCGAATTTGATTTTGATTTGGATTTTGATTTTGATTTTGATTTTGATTTTGATTTTGATTTTGATTTTGATTTTGATTTTGATTTTGATTTTGATTTTGATTTTGATTTTGATTTTGATTTTGAGTTTGATTTTGATATTGATTTCGATTTCGATTTTGATTTTGATTTTGAATATGATTTTTATTTTGATTTTGATTTTGATTTTAATTTATATTGTGGTTTTGATTTCGAATTTGATTTTGATTTTTACTTTGATTTTGACTTTGATTTACATATTGATTTCGAATTTGATTTTGATTTTGATTTTGATTTTGATTTTGATTTTGATTTTGATTTTGATTTTGATTTTGATTTTGATTTTGATTTTGATTTTGATATTGATTTGAATTTTGATTTTGATTTGATTTTGATTTTGATTTTGATTTTGATTTTGATTTTGATTTTGATTTTGATTTTGATTTTGATTTTGATTTTGATTTTGATTTTGATTTTGATTTTGATTTTGATTTTGATTTTGATTTTGATTTTGATTTTGATTTTGATTTTGATTTTGATTTTGATTTTGACTTTGATTTTGACTTTGATTTTGATTTTGATTTCTATTTTGTTTTTGATTTTGATTTCGATTTCGATTTTGATTTTAATTTTGATTTTGATTTTGATTTTGATTTTGATTTTGATTTTGATTTTGATTTTGATTTTGATTTTGATTTTGATTTTGGTTTTGATTTTGATTTTGATTTTGATTTTGATTTTGATTTTGATTTTGATTTTGATTTTGATTTTGATTTTGATTTTGATTTTCACGATTTCAGGAATTCCGAATTTTGTTTGTCTCTTATACGAGGCGAAACAGTGAATTCTTGTGTACTTTTGAATATTTTGCTTACAATAAATTTGCTTACAATAAATTTGCTTAATTCCGAACTAATTGACATTGACATGAGCAATTCCGAACTAAGTGACATTAACTTTTTTTGCAGAAAGTTCACGTTCATCCAGAATACTCGCGGTTAAATAAAACCAACGATGTTGCATTATTAGAATTTGAAAGTCCAGTAAAACAAACCAGATTCATATCGCCAACGTGCCTTTATACCGATAGCGTTGATCCCACACCAGACTCTATGCTATTTGTTGCCGGTTGGGGCGTCTACAACTACACAAGTAAGTCGAAATATCGAAGCGCACACATAACAAACAAAATTTAAGAATTACTTCATTCTAGCTAAAAAGACCTCCAACGCACTGCTTAAGACAAGAATGCAGCTTGTACCGGATTCCGACTGCATCGCTGCATACAAGGATCAGGGATACACACTGCAAGCTGAGCATTTGTGTGCTACCGATCCTAAAAATACTAAGGATGCATGTTGGGGTGATTCCGGTGGACCGTTGCTCTTGCATGTCGACGAAAGTATTCTTGATTTTCGACAAGTTGGCATAATTTCCGCCGGATACGGTTGTGCGGGCGAAGTGCCCGGTTTGTACATGAGGGTATCGGCATATTTGGATTATATCGAAAACATTGTATGGCCATCCAATTAGCTCGACATACAAATTTAAAAGATGTATTTATATTTTAAACTTAAATTTGATATTTTGAACACAATTGTGTGATATTAACTGTTATAATCCAATCTGACAAATGAAATGACTTACCTGCTTCTTAAATTGATATTTAAGAAATGTTAAGTTATGATGTATTTTTTGCAATGCACTTGTTTAATTACATTATTTTATCCTATAGTTAGTTTAAAGTTAATAATATATGCTGGTGATTATTCAAATGCTTAATATTACTTCCTTGATTTTGTAACTGTTTAAATGTTGTTGTAGTCTGTGTGTTTGTTTTAAATATCATATTTTATAAATCTTAGATGTAAATTAAAAAAAATAAATGTATATTTTATGTTGTGTAAGCAAAGTACTTTTGTGGTTAATTGTTCATTTCTTTTGTTTCGAAATTTAAGGTCAAAATCAAATCCGAAGTTAACATTGGTTTGGACAAATTTAAAATTTTAATCTTAACCCTTTGACGATGAAGAATTAACAAGTCGTTCAATAAGTCCGTAGAATAAGTAAGAAAAAAACAAAATTTTGATAAAACTCGATTATATTATTCAACATAGTTGCCTTCGAGAGCGATACAATGTGTATAGCGATTTTCCAACTTTTCGATACCACTTTTATAGTACGATTTCTCTTTCTCGTCAAAATAGGCCTCATTTTCAGCGATTACTTCATCATTGGACTTGAATTTCTTTCCAGCAAGCATTCTCTTGAGATCTGAAAACAGGAAAAAGAAACTTGAAGCCCAATTCATTCAATTTTGCCAAAGTTTTCATCGATTTGTGACACGGTGCATTGCCTTGGTGAAACAACACTTTTTATTTTGCAAATGTGGCCGTTTCTTTGTGATTTCAGCCTTCAATCGATCCAAAAGTACACAGTAATATTCGCTGTTGATGGTGGTTCCTTTTTGGAGATAGTCGATGAATATTACTCCTTTCGCACTTCAAAATACAGACGCCATCACCTTACAGGCCGACTGTCGGGTCTTTGCTCGCTTTGGATTCGGTTCTTCGACTGCTGTCCACTCAGCTGACTGTCTTTTAGATTGTGGTGTGTAATAGTGAAGCCATGTTTAATAGGGCGTATCGAATTACAATTTTTTTTTCGAATTTCACATTCTAAGAGGTCTCAAAAGTTGCATGCGGTTGTCAAGATCACCCAAAAAAAATTTTAAGAAAAAAAAGGATGTCTTCCTGTCCCGCAAGGAAAAAGTTGTTTTTTGAGGAAAACAGTAAAAAATAACGACCTTAAAATGCTTTGGCTTTTATAAAAGAAACTACGTATGTCTTAAAGCAAAAGTAAGTATAGGCTTAAACTAACAATATATTTGTAAACACGATGCCACTCACGATTTTTATCCACAGTGTCCTGTGTGAAGGATATTCGAAGCAGAAGTTGTAATCGAGATAGCACAGAACTTTTGATTGTTACCCAATACGCTAAATTTTGGTAGTATTTGGTAGTAGAAAATAAAATTGTGGCCTTAAGCTGGTATTTTTAAATAATACTTGTACATAGGATGTTGTTAACAAATATTTGAGGAATCCACATTGAGCAAAGTTTCTTCGGTACCATTTCTGGTACCCGAGATATAAAATCTTATATTCATGTTTTTGAAAAAGTTAAAAAATTGCATTTAAGTATACTTTTCTCAAAAATACGAAAATGCATATGCAAAAATTGTGCTGATTATTAATTCGGCAAATTTAAGAAATACGTTAACAGTATAATCAATATCAACAAAATTGACTATTGGTTAACAATCAAAAGTTCTGTGCTATCTCGATTACAACTTTTGCTTCGAATATCCTTCACACAGGACACTGTGGATAAAAATCGTGAGTGGCATCGTGTTTACCAATATATTGTCAGTTTAAGCCTATACTTACTTTTGCTTTAAGACATACGTTGTTTCTTTTATAAAAGTCAAAGCATTTTAAGGTCGTTATTTTTTACTGTTTTCTTCAAAAAACAACTTTGTCCTTACGGGAGAGGAAGACATCCTTTTTTTTCTTAAAATTTTTTTTGGGTAATCTTGACAACCCCATGCAACTTTTGAGACCTCTTAGAATACGATCTTAATTTTTCGATTCGCCCTAATGTTTAATCCATTGTCATATATCGACGATAGAATTCGATTTTATTGTGGTATAACAGCGCCAAACACTCCTCTGAAGCATCAATTCGTTGTTATTTTTCGTCGACTGTGAGCTCACGCGGCAAACGCCATTTATGTGTCATCCTACATGGATGGCTGCGTCCATCAAATGCCATTTGCCTGTATTATTTATTCTATTTTTTACTTTTTTCGTTCTCTAATTTATACTATTTTTGACAGTTGGTGCAATATTATGGCATCAATTGTCAAAAATAGTATAAATTAGAGAAAGAAAAAGTAAGATAGAAAATAACAAACAAAATATGTAGGTAAATGACAACCGGTGCAAGATATTCGTGAGAAAATATTGAGTTATCACTCCATTCTACATAGTTTCATTACGCGATCAACCATCACACTCACAAATCATATTGGCCAAACATCCAGGCTATATTACCCTTGCAACAAAAACTAAACGAGAACTATATGAAACCAGCAACTGCAAGAAATAAACTGCAGGAACAGAGTGCGATGCTGTTGCTGCTTGTCGGCTATTTTAGCTGTATGGAATATGTGTGTATGTAGGTGTGTGGTATAGATAAAATTTAAATACGGGAAAAAACGTGTTGTAAGGAAAATATTTGATTTATCCACGTAAATATTTAAATAAAATGTATAAACAGGCGTGGATAATGTTAACCCTTCGTTACATGATTTTTTTCTCCCTGTGTATAAAAATGTTTTATGTCTTTATTTGTGATTGGAGAGGTGTAGAGAATGTATAAACGAAATTTGGATGCTCTGCAATGAATAGGAGCGAAGTCACGCAACATTGCATATGTGCAATTTCATGCAGGCAGGCAATAAAAATTAGTATATAATGGTTTAAATATTAAAAAAAACGTAGGGGTATAAAAATAAATAACTGGCCATTTCAGCCCTTGAAAGAACTTTGACCTAGCTTCTTATGATCAATTGTGTTGTGCGTGTTATTAAGTTTGTACACAATTGACCGAGAACCGGACCTACATGCTTAACGCCGACTCCGAACGGCGATGAACGCAATGTTCTCGTTCTCAAGAAGCTTTACATGGCATTTTTACTCTCTGAGGTTTGCCATTGTCTGCAGAGAGGTGGCGGCCGTACAGAAAAATTATTTTATTTCAAATAATTTTCTGTCGCTGCTGGGGTTCGAACCTGAGTCTCCAAAGTTCGTTGACATAGCGGCCACGCACTTTAACCAACTACGCCACGGACGCCACGGGTTTGAATATTAATTTTTATTAATTTGCATTTTACATTTTTGAAATGGAATTATATGCTTTTAAAACTTAAATGAAGATATATTTCCCAGTTTTTTATATAGTCAATTTAAATTGACAATTTGAAACAAAGAAAAAGAAAAAAAAAAACACTAATTTGCAAGGATTTTGTTTCTTAATTTGAAGCTCATTGTATAAAAATTCATTAAATAAGTACATAAAACATTATTCATTACGAAATTTCTTCAAACAATTTCTATTTTGATTCTATTTTGATATTTTATTAAAACATACTCTTGTCTAAACTATCGAGCAGCTTACAAGAGTGTATCCATTGCACCCTGGTAATTTACATGTTAAACGCTTGTTGCCCCATTTTGGCCAGAGATCAAAATGGTCCAAACGAACTTCTGTTTAAGATAGTGGGAAACTTCTCGAATGTTTCGTAATTTTTTGCAAGGTTTTTTGATAATTCGGAAGGTCTTCCACTTTTTGTGGATAGTTTTCCTACTTTGTAAAGACTTTTTACCACTTACAAAAGAAAATTGACAAATATTATGTTTTCATGATTACCGCTTTATTGTTCCGCACGCTTATACAATAGCAATGCATTTACTAATATTATCGTATAGCGTGTTTTTATCTTGTAGCTTCCAATAAATGAGTGGAACAAATTGACTTCACCTATAAATGTTTTGTATTGTGTAACAATATTCGGGAACTCAATGGATATGTTTTTACACAACGTCTTATCAAATCGTTCAGCTATGGTCTCAGAACTTTTACCACAATGGTTTGACATCAAATTAACAACTTTATTATCTCTGCATGAAATTAAATGTACGTTAACATCATAATGTCTTTATTAATATAGGAACACTCGGTAGTTTTGAGTTCGGAATTCTGTTTCGACGGATTGTACCCAATAAATACTCCTTTTGGCTAGTTCAATCATTAGTGGTAGTATTCATATAATGATTATTATAAAAAGATCGTAACACAAGACGTAGAATTATTCAATTCGCTTTTGATGACATCTTTTTTAAAAAATATTTAGCAAAATATTTATTCCATACACCTGATCATATGGCTTTTAAAGAGTGCCGGAGAGGGTTAACATGTATGACTGACCCCCATTACTTTTGCAAAAGGAACATTTTTTGCGTTTGACACCTATTCCTTCCGACCACTCCTTAGGGGGGCTCCATACAAATTTTATGGTTTTGTCGATAAAACCGGAAACTGTCGATAAATAGGTAGCAAGTTTAAGCAAACAAAAACATCAAATGTTGGCTTTATATTTTATGTAAAAGTGTAAAATTTATATAAGTTAGAGAGTTCTAACATGACTTTTTGTCGCATTGAGATCAAGCAGACCAACAAGTGCTAACATCAACATTGTACGATCAGTACTTTAGGCCCACCAAAGGCTCAAAGAGTGATATAAATACTGACACCTGATCACTATCAACCACCCTACTTACCTCCGAGAATGACGTATTCTACGTCAAAAATTTTTTTAAATTCTTTTTGCCAAAAGTAGGGGTTTTTCTTTTCATATTTTTCGTCATATCTTAATGAATGATATATAGATATTTATGTCTCAAGGAGGACACATTTTTTCACCTGTCAGGAATCGTACAGAATCTGTTCTTACAGTAAAACGGCTTCACTCATTTTAAAATCAACAAAATATATTCACCCAGTGGACATATTAATGCTCTAGTGGTGTTCTGTTGTTCTCTTGTTATAAAATTTGTTCGCATCATTGATACTATTACTTATCAGGTATAAAGCTACCCCTTGCCAGTCAACTGTTCCACTTGCTGCCTAGATTGGGCGACCAGCTCCAGAATCTGGTTGGTCCCTTTCATTTATTCAGGATAGGCCGAACCTAAGTCTGACACCAATATCCTTCACAATGGCATTATCCTTCATAATGGCTTTTGGGAACATACAATAAGTATTCCTTCCACAGCTTCTTCTTTAATTACAGTCATCATTTCGGTACTCATACTATACAAAACAATTATGTATGTGAAGCTATGGGTGATTAACTTTTTCAACAACTGTATTTTAAAATTTGGTTTGTATTTGTACTCAACTTAACAAAAATTAGTGTCGGAATGTTAATAAAAACAATAGAGCAATATTGCAATTTATTGCTCTATATTTAGAGCAATAGAGTATTTTTGAAATATTCTGAATTTTCTCATCTTCATACATGAATTCTCAGAAGCACAAATGAAAATTCTGAAGTATCCCAGTTTTGAAAAAAGAAAAAAAAAATGTTTATAGACATTTATTATGGATGGAATAGATCGTACAAACCAGGTCCTTTGGACCTTTCCTTTAAATTAGTGTTCACTTTAAAAAAGAACCACATTCAGGCTACTGGGAAAGCAACCAGTTTTATAAATGTTCCTAATTTCCAACTAGTTCAAATATGGGGAAAAAGGGGTGTTTATGGGGACAATTGTCTTTTCATATTCCATCAACCCGCAAAAAGTGTCAGTTCGTTCAATGTTAAAGGGTATTGTAGTGGAACTAGTACTGGTCCTTTTTGGAACTAGTTCAGAACTTTTTCAAATTTGGTCCACTTTTCTGCTGGGATATTTCTCTCCACATTTATTTTGCTGTTAGAGATTAAACAAGGTTCTCTAACGCATAATTTTTTATTAAGTCTTCAAAAGTTACGTTCCAAACGGCATACTGGATCAAAATCTAAAACCTAAAAGGTTTAGATCACTTTTCGCCAATAATTGGAAAATTTTTTACTGTATTGGTCTCAAAAACTATTCCGACCAGCAACAAACACAACACTAGAGCTGGAGATTATTTTCTTCGTTTTATGGCATATCACGCGAGGTGCTTTTCTCGCCGTGAAAGTAATTGTTGTTTCTTTCGTGTTCGTCAAATCCTCCATTCTCTGTAATAAGTTGTGGCTGCGAAAGGGGTTGCACTTAAGAATGATTGAAACAAAATTACGCGTTCCGCAGTACCGTTATATAATGCTCTCTTTCTCAATTGAGTGCATGACGTCACACAGTACTTTTGCTTGACGAAAAAGTATGCAAATGTGCGATCGCTTAGGCAAATTGACGAAATTGAAAATAAATTCTTTCGGAAAAGTAAAGTAAAAATATCTACTCTTCTGTATAAAAATATGAATATTTTCGTATACGAAAAATATTAATTTTTTAAAATTTTAAGATTTTTATCTCCTAAGCCATTCGAGACCGACAAAATTTTATTTTTTTGTGACGTCATGCTCTCTCTCTCTCTCAGTTGCGGAACGCGTAATCTTATTTCTATCATTCTTGGGTTGCACTAAGGCAGATACATAACATTTGCCCCTGCTGTACATTTTACTGGCTCTCAGTGTTCAATTTCTTTGAAATTATAGCACATTTATAAAGATACATTCATTTGTTTGAATTTTACACTGTACGAAAATGTCGGGTCATATTCACATTAATTTTTACAATGTATTGTACATGGACTAAATACAATTTTTCCTCGTTTTAGGGATATTCTCCTCTCAATAGGTCTCAAATAATGGCACTAAACGAGACCAAGGCGATCCAGGATGCATATCCTCTGGAGTAGCATATACCCGTATATCACTTACTGGCATTGTTTTCTTTGCATAGACGTATCGATTTTTTTATATAAACAGATGTAGCGCCTCTTTATGAGTGGAATCTAAGCGTTACCGATTCAGAGTTTAGCTTCATATGGGTGAAGTACTTGTTGCCCTTTTGCTACATTTATAAACTCCGAATTAAGGGAGGGCTCCCACTTTTATTAAGCTGGTGTCCCTTTCCGATTCGGTTACCCACATTTTGGGATTATTCCCTATCAGCGAGATTGCTTTTGACGGCAATTTTCTTGAGGTCTGCAAACCTCAAAAAGTCCTAGACCTTTTTCTGACTTTGCATCATGTAAAGTATGAAGTGAGTGTTGAGACTTCTTGGTAATTCGGACGGGAGCGGGTCGAAATTTCCCTTTTCCAAAATTTCTGGTTTCGAAATTCACCTTGATAAAATTTGATTTTCCAAAATTCAGCCTCAGGATTTTTGTAGAGGGTGAATTTTGTCAAGTAGAGTTTAAAAAAGTGGAATTTTCAAAAGGAGAATTTCGAAAAGAGGAGTTTTGTAAAAAGAATTTTTTATGGGGTGAATTTTAATTCCACCCCAATTCGGACCAATCTACCATATCCATTGCTTTTTCATATTCTAAGGCGAGTACATCTACGCCTGAAGATAGCATGGACTACGCTTGGTTTTCTGGAAAAGCAAATTGGATTGCTTTAAAAATTTTAACCGCATTCTTATTGGGAAATTTTGTTTCGAAGATTGAAATGAACATGTCACGGCTATTAAGGTACAAGAAATTATATTATTGGGTATGTGACCTTTCATTCCCAATAAAATGAGAAGCATAATACTAAAAGACCATTCCTGCTTTAATGAGACTTGCAGTCTCGTCCAAAGAGGCGGATTTGGCATTCCAATAAATTTGGTGATACTAGAAGATATCGCATCGAGGCTAGGAATCGTTGTAATGGAGTTTTAAAACGCGAAAAGTATCTTATTTAAACTTGCATTAGAGAACATATTCTGTCAGATCAAGTCTTCATCGATACGTCTGGTGGTCTAGCGAACCAGTTGACTAGATTGTTTGCAAAAAATTCCACAATCTCGATTACTCATCAGCCCCCGCCCTCTATTGAAATTGATGAATTTTTGATTTCAGTTGATTAGAAATGAGGATAGAAATGAAGAATGGTTAAAGTGTAGGGCCATGGTCTGGCTGGAATTCGAATCCTGGACGTCTGGGGTGGCAGTCAAGCGTGATACTACTTGATTACAGAGGCCGCAAACTCACTGAGAAATGAAATCATTATGTTCACTGCTACAGTGAAAGCAAGGTTGTTGCTCTGGATATTTCTAAGTCGTTTGAGCGAGTGTGACATAAAGCTCTCGCGTCAAAACTAATTGCATTTGATGTTGGTGGCAACTTTGCTCCATGGATAAAGTGTATTCCTCAACGACGTGCGCTTTTATGATAGGGGATGAAAATATTTCATCATCTCTCAACTCTTTTGGGTAAGGTCGCTATGTTGGCTGTCTTAGCCTCCTGTATAGGACAGGACTAGCCTGTATACTACCCTCGAAAATGTTCAAGGGAGATACATGACTAAACGCCATCTACTTGTGTGTTTCCCAAGTCCAATCGGGCAGTTCACCAAACTCACCCCAATAAAAAATTGAGGGTAAATCTCTCTGCGAGCGTTGTGATAAATGGTTTTGTGTAAATTAATACAAATCTTCACAGACAATATTTCATCTTTCCACGCTCCAACTAAATATCAAGAATGTTCAGAATTAACACATTGCTTCCGTAGTTACAGGAGGCAACTCTTGAGCGTTTGAACTGATTTGAACTGCTGTGCTATGCGAGGTATTGCTGTATGATATAAAGTATTTATTCTGGTTCATGTGCAAAATAATTAACAGTTTCTCAATTTAACTCTTTTTATGTAATTCTGTCATATCTAACTTAACCCGCTTATTACTTGGGAAAATTCACATGCTGCCCGCCCCCTAATTGATTGTAGGTATGTTTTGATTTGAAAACTATGGAAATCACATTTCTAATATAATCTCCAAATAACGATCATTGCGAGAGATACGAGTGTGTATAAATTACAACGCATTCGGAATATACTGTAGTGAATAGATAGATTTTCATTTCGTGATTTAAAGATCAGTTGCTGAAAGAACGCGCTCGCGATTAGAACATCTGCGATAGAACGAACGTAATTGTTGGCAAAAATTAAAACAAAGAAAATAAATTCTCGGTGCTAAGTGAAAAATTTGAAAAATAATCAGTTGATCAGTTCTCAAGAATTCACTTGAGATTGGTTTTGTCGTTCAAACTGCAAAAAGTAGTAGTTCCACAACTGGTTAGTTGATGGTTCATGTGAAGGCAATTAAGTGATAACTTTATAATTAATTTATTAATTTTCCATTCCATTATTCAAAATAATTTTTCAAAATCTTTACTTAAAAGACTAACTTAACTGTACTGTAGTAAATGGATTCAGAACTTTTTGAAGGGAAAATATTTCACATCAAAAGCAAATTTATTACTTAATAAATAATTTATTGCTATTATAACTCATATAACTTTATATAAGAAATAGTTATTTTGCATTCCAATAATCCCTAAGATACATTTAAAATTAACTAAGTAGTTGATTTGCTCTAAACCATAATTAATATCAACTTTTGATTTCATTCAGTAATTCAGGTTCAATTATCTAGAGAACAGTAAAATTGAAGAATTAAAAAATTGTTTTTTTGTATAATTCAAAAGTTATAATAATTGACTTACAGTCATTACGCATTTCTAAGCACCTGCTTGATAGACATTGTGCAGTAAGTCGGCGTAATGTTGGCGACCTTTGGAAATAACGTTAGTGCCCGTTCACTACGTTTACTTGGCCTCATCTATAGCATAACACTACTGGGCTTCATCGCAGCCGAGAAATATGGTAAGTGTGAATGTGGTAAAGTATTGAGTGGTGTAATGAGTGATTTCAATATAAAACCAGAACCTTTGTTAAGGATTTTTTTATGATTTTTGCTTTTATTTTTGCTCTTTTGTTTTTAATTTTTACATAAATTCAACAAAAAGTCAATGCACAAAAAATCTTACATAAATTCCAACCTAGCAAGAAATAACTCATGAAACATTTTAATTCGATAAAGGCTCATTTCTACATGCCTGAGTGTTCATAATGAGCTCAGTTAAGACTTTGATGTAATTGCCTTCCTTTACTCGTAAAGGTACACTGATCAGTCTAAAAGACGATATTCAAGCCCATTTATCTCGAAAATCGTATAAAATTTTTGTTATGTGAAATTTTGAGAAATTGTGATTAAATTTTGGATGTGATATCGAGATATCTAAATATTTTAATGAATGATATTTTTCTTTCGACATACATATCTCGAGTAAGAGTTGAATTATTTGGTTAAATAATATTTCAAATTCAAGATAATTGAAAAAAGTACAAATTTTATCAGAAAATCGCTCACATGCCGTTCTAGGAAAGTATATTTATCATGTGTTTTTTTTTTAAGTAGAATACGTCATTCTCGGAGGTAAGTCACAATTTGAGCCTTTGGTGTGCCTAAAGTACTGATCGTACAATGTTGATGTTAGCACTTGTTGGTCTGCTTGATCCTCACTGGGAGAAAAATTCATGTTTGAACTCTCTAACCAATATAAATTTTACACAATTACATGAAATATATAGCCAACATTTGATGTTTTTGTTTGCTTAAGTTTGCTACCTATTTATCGACAGTTTCCGGTTTTATCGACAAAACCATAAAATTTCTATAGGAGCCCCCTAAAGAGTGGTCGGAGGGAATAGGTGTCAAAGGCAAAAATGTTCCTTTTGCAAAAGTAATGGGGGTCGGTCATACATATTAACCCTTGCCGGCACTCTTTTAAAGGTCATATGCTCAGGCGTATAGAATAAGTATACAAAACCATAAAATTTGTATGGGAGCCCCCCTAAGGAGTGGTCGGAGGGAATAGGTGCCAAAAGCAAAAATGTTCCTTTTGCAAAAGTAATGGGGGTCGGTGACACATATTAACCCTCTGCGGCACTCTATTAAAGGTCATATGCTCAGGTGTATGGAATAAATATATAAAAACAATAAAATTTGTATGGGAGCCCCCCATGACCCTGACATAGGAGTGGTCAGAGGGAATAGGTGTCAAAGGCAAAAATGTATTTTTTTGCAAAAGTAATGGGGGTCGGTGGCATCCGTGGCGTAGTTGGTTAAAGTGTGTGGCCGCTATGTCAACGAACCTGGAGACCCAGGTTCGAACCCCAGCATCGACAGAAAATTATTTGAATTAAAATAATTTTTCTGTACGGCCGCCACCTCTCTGCAGACAATGGCAAACCTCAGAGAGTATTCAAAATGCCATGTAAAGCTTCTTGAGAACAAGAACATTCTGTTCATCGCCGTTCGGAGTCGGCCTAATTTAGGTTCTTTTTTTGCAAAACTGAGTCTAAAATTTCAGACAAAATTGTTTAAATTATAACACCTCAACTTTTTTGTTTAAGTTTATCTGTAAGCAAAGGTTTCTTTGCCGGTCTGTAACTGCTTAAATCGTCCTCAACGGCTCTGGATTTTGCCGGTCTGTAACTCCTTAGATCGTCCTCAACGGCTCTTCTGCGAAGTGCTATGATGGATATCTAAATCAAGTGTCCGAACAACCTCTTTGGAGGTGGCAAATGGATTTCGCTTGAACATGCCACAAATGGATCTGTCATCACGCAGAGTTGTCTTCCGCGTATGTTTACTTTTTTATTCATCTACAAACTATATACCGAGTAATATCAAAGTGTTTCGCGATAGATATTTGCGATTTTCCCTTTTTAAATTCGGAAATAGTTTGTTATTTTAGAGTTTTACAGTATTTATCACGTGCCACTATAAATGGAACAGTCAATGTCACAATTAGGGCAAAAACAAAACTAAACTTTAATGTTTATGACTCACAAACAACATGTGCTTTACAATAAAATAACTTTCACCAATAAGTTTTGGAACTTCTGTTCTCTTTTTCATTTTTTAAGTTGTGTTTTGCACTCAAACAAATTGAATGTAGTCACATTAATATTAAATTTAATAGAAAAAAAATCAAATTTGAATATGATTTGTTTTTTATATGATGTATGAATAAGCGCTTTGGTTCCTATAATAATTTTTGTGTGTTCCCAATATTAAAAAATATACACGACTTTGTAGCAGCGCACTGATTTTGTTGCTATTATTTTACGCAACACTGTACAAAGGCAGCATTCAGACAATGCAGACATTCGGATGCTTCGCTTAACACTCGATTTATAGTTGCTGCATGCATTTTTTTTATTTTTTTTGTTTATATTTTTCGTTTTTTCCAAAAAATACACATTCTCCCGTTACTTTCAGAATGAGTGTTAGAAGAGATTTTTTTGTTCGCTGTTGTACTGCGTCATGAACCAACAAGAGAAGATCAAGCAATCAGCAGTGCGAAAAAAAGTATTTTTTTCGTGCTACGTCATCGGTCACAAAACAAGCTATATTGCATACGTTTTTCATGCTGAACATGTGAAAACTTAGATAAAAGTGGAAAATTATAAAATTAACAAGTTTAATTCGCGAAAAAAGTGTTTGAATACTTTGTTTGTTTATATTTTCATGCAGTAACGAAATTTTAAATAATTTTTTTTTTTGCTGTTCCAATTATTGCACGTCGCTACAGCACACTTCCTTTTTTATAAAAAAGACAAAAAATTACTGAATTCTAAACACTAATAATTCTTTAAAACTTCAAGAAATAATTTTTCACATCTAATCGCTACACGTAAACAAAAGAATTTGTGACCGATGACGTCAAACCTATCAGCTTTGTTTTGTTTACAATATGGCGGCTCTTTTGTTTGCATGATCTTTATTTCTTGGTTCATGGTACTGCGTAATCTAAAAAACATTGCAAAAGGCTTGCAACAACTCCAAAATATATTTTTTTGTATTGTTTATAACAGTGTTTGCCATCCTTAGCCATGCGTGTACGGCACAAATCGTTTTTTTCACATGAGATTTTATCGTATACAAAAAAATCAACACTTCAGACTGCGGTTTACATTTTTTCCGTGGTGCGTATGGAAATAAAAGCATGAATTTTCCTTGCTTTTGCCGAATATTGCTCATGCCTCGCTTCGTTGGGTATTCTTGTGTCGTAGGCATTCGAAATCGCGACCGCTCGTACTCTATGGTATTCGTATCCGCAGAGCACATTCGGTGCTCATATATTGAGGATACATTCGAAACGCCATTTGAATGCAATCAAGATGTTCTCTGGTGGACACAACCGATGGTTTTGATTTAACGGCGTATCTTAACCTTGTTCGTATTTTTGTAGCTTTCCTTTCGTTTGTTCCCAATCATGTCCTCATCTACAGGGTGGGCTTGTTGTTTGTTTTTAAATCATAGGTTATTTTGACACTAACAGCTGTTTCCCGCTCGAAATCTTGACATAAAGTCAGTATCATTCCTCCGCGATAAGAAATGAGCCGCTTTGCTCTTGAACAAAGTTGAGAAATATTGGATACTTATTTCCAAAGTGAGTGCAGTGTAGCCCTAACAGTGAGTTATTTGAAAGAAGTTTTTGCAGAAATGAAGCACCCACCGCGCCTGCTGTATCTGGGGCTCGAAAAACCCGCACGTTATTGTCGAGAAGCCGATGCACCCACAGAGAGTGGCGGTTTGTTGCGGATTGTGGAGTGGTGACGTCATTGGACCATTTTTCTTCAAAAATGAGGCTGCGAACAACGTTTCGGTCATCGGTAAGCGTTACAGAGCCATGTTAATCGATTTTTTTTACTGAAAATGTAAACATGAATTTGGACGACCTCTGGTTCATGCAGTTTGGTGCGCCATGCCATACAGCCCATGCCACAATTGATCTATTGCGCAACAAATTTCCAAATCGTGTTATCAGCCGTCTTGGCGATGTCAATTGGCCGCCTATGAATTCACCCCTTCGGACTTTTTTTGTGGAGAACCGTGAAAGACTGATGCTATGCCCACAATTCGGAAACGATTCAAGCACTTAAGGCCAATATCATCCAAGCAATCGAAAAATTGGAGTGACAGAATGCTCTACTGCGAAGCCAGCTGAGGCAGCCACTTGAACGACGTTGTGTTCCATAATTAATGGGAATGTTGGCTCTTAGTAATAAAGCCATAATACAAAGAAAAAAAAAAGTTTATTGCCAGTTTGCCGCAAACGAACTTTGTTTGTCGTGCTTAAGATCGTTATTTGCAAAGTTTCAACAGTTGTCATAATAATAGTCAGAGAGTCAGCGAGAAACGCGTCATTTAGTTGTAGGCAATTACCTTCGTTTGTCATATTCGCGAATGATTTTTAAATTGCAGCAATTGAAAAATTTGTTTTTCCCAACTGAAAACCAACTTGCTTTTCCCTTCGTTGTTTAAACACAACGCTTATAATTCATAGTTACTTTATGGACAAACTGTTCTATATAATCAAATTGGTAATTTGCTTAATACGCGGACGGAGAAAGCAATAGAGGTGCGATGAGTACCATAAGAAGACGGATGGTCATAGGGGAAAACACAATTAATATAATAAATAATAATGACCGAAATAGTTTGCTGTATATATAATATATAAGATATATTTTTTTATAATTTATAAGATATTTTGTGGCGACCTTGGCGTAGTTGGTAAAAGTGCGTGGCCGCTATGTCAACGAACTTTGGAGACCCAGGTTCGAACCCCAGCAGCGACAGAAAATTATTTGTATTAAAATAATTTTTTTGTACGGCCGCCACCTCTCTGCAGACAATGGCAAACCTCAGAGAGTAATCAAATGCCATGTAAAGCTTCTTGAGAATAAGAACATTACGTTCATCGCCGTTCGGAGTCAGCGTTAAACATGTAGGTCCCTTTCTCGGTCAATTGTGCACAAACTTAATAACACGCACGACACAATTGATCATAAGAAGCTACGTCAAAGTCCTTTTAAGGGCTGAAATGGCCAGTTATTTATTTTTATTTATTAAGATATATTTTTAAGTTGACAACTGAATATTCGTCTGTGGCAAATACAACTCGCAAACGAAGTTGAGTTGTCGAATTTTTCAGTTGCGGTGAACGAAAAATTTCTATGCGTGTATATGGAAAAATTTAATTTTGTTTATTTTATTACATCTTTTTAAAAAATTTGCATTTGGCCGACCCTGTATATCCTAATTCTTATAGTTATTTTTCCTAGTAATTGTCCTATTAAAACTCTGGATTTTATCCATGCCTAAATTTTTCAGACCTTATCCTTGTTTGTTAAACCATTTATCACCTTCAGATGGAGAATATTTTAATCTAAATATAAGCTCTTTTGCTGTAAGAAATTCCCTATGAGAGGCACTATTACAAGTTCAAAGTTCCCGAAAAAGTGATCTTGCCATTAATAAATATCGTAATATGCGGTATAAAGAGTTCAGATAGGTATGTGTAAAACGTAGAAGAATTTGTTTTATATATAAATCGTTTCGAATACTGGGTAATGTTTAATAGTTGGTCTGACTACTCTGATCACTTTTGTAAAAAAATTTTCATTGATATTGAATTCAAACCAGTCGCAATCACTAATAACCATATAACTTACAGAGTTTGATTCCTGTGATATGGCAGATAATTCCCCAGGTATCTGTCGGACCTTTCCAGAATGTCCAGAACTGACAAAATTATTAAAGCGTGGCGACTTCGAAATTAACAATATAGTACGCTGTAGCTTTAAGGGAAATCAAGAGATCGTTTGTTGTCCCAAGCAGGAAGCAAGACTTGAATCAAGAGCTAGATCGGCGGATAGAATGTGAGTGCTTCACACTTCAACTGTGTTCTTATCATTTATTGTTACGGCCCTCTTATTAAAAAATTTATTTTTATCAAGCATACCGAGAGCTAAATCTAGTACCACTACCACAACCGTAAAGCAGATGCGTTCTTCAATTAAAACCTTATCTCGCACTGAGCGGCCAGCTGTGGCAGGTATTTACACGAATGTTAATGAATGATGGTTTAGACTATTTTTGTATAAATTTTTGAATTGTAGCATGTCGCGCCATTGAGGAAAACTTATCTCCTGTACTAACGCCTCATATTCTGGATGGTACTCCAGTGCGTCCCGGAGAATATCCGCATATGGCAGCTATAGGCTATTCGGACATAGGCAATGATGGTGGCCCATATAACTTCCGCTGTGGTGGTGCCTTGATACACGAACGCTTCGTTCTGACTGCAGCTCATTGTGTTGTTAACAGTCGCAATGTTACACCGCAAATTGTACGCCTTGGCATGTCCAACTTCGATGATCCCGATGAACTACCAAATCGTGTTGAGGTACCCATTAAGGTAAGAGGAAATTTTTAATATAAATGTGTGTGTAGTAGAAATAAATTTTCAAATTTGGTGGAGAGGTCCATACTCTACCATTCATAGGTTTTGTCTTTTATGTTTTAATCTTTTGCAGCAAATTCACGTACATCCAGAATACTCCACAACTTCCAAGGTCAATGATGTTGCTCTGTTAGAATTCGCAAAACCAGTTCCAACATCACAGTACATATCTCCAACATGTCTGTATACAGAAGAGACTGATCCTCCGTCGTCCTCAAAACTGTATGTTGCAGGTTGGGGTGTGTACAACTATACAAGTAAGCCTTCATATTATGTAGTCGATCCGGCCTTACATAGATAGATATTGTTCCACATTTCATTTCAGCAAACCATTCATCCAACGCACTGCTTAAGACCAGAATGGAAATTGTGCCAGACCACTCCTGCATATCTGCTTATAGCGAGCATGGTTATAAAGTCAAGGCTGAGCATTTGTGTGCTGCTGATCCCAAAAGTACTGGTGATGCTTGTTGGGGTGATTCCGGTGGACCGTTAATTCTGATAGTCGATGAGAGTTTGAAGAGCTTTCAACAAGTGGGAATTATTTCTTCCGGTTACGGTTGTGCCGGTCCTGTACCGGGTCTTTACATGAAAGTATCCGCTTTCTTGGACTATATCGAACGCATTGTTTGGCCTGAAGGTTAATAGTGAGCTGGTCTGAAGGGCATACTTGAATATTTTTAAGCATAAGATTTAAATGTGAACACAATTGCATGATATTGAAATGTTAAATTACAATTGAAAATTATTTATTATATTTGTTCAGAATTTTTTAAACACTGTACAATGTCTTATTAAATTATTTACGAGGGCATGGAGGATTTGAGCGCAACGAAACGGCAGATTGCCACGTAAAGGTTCTTTAGAACATGCACATTAACCGTTCGGAGTCGGCATAAAAACTAGTAGGTCCAGTTCGCGATGAATTGGGTATAAACATTTAATAACTCACACAACACAATTTGATACTAAGAAGTTCGCTCAAAGTCCTTTCAAGGGCTGAAATGGCCAGTTTATTATTATTTTTATTAATATTGGCCGACACCACTTCGTGTGCGCTGTAAAAACTAATCACCTTGGCCTATCTTGCTTCCTTTTTAAGATATGGCGTTTCTCCTAATTTTTCAAGGTTATCATATTGAATACCTGTGTGTCTTGGATTTGGGTCCCCTATTAGGAAGTGCGAAGAACGATTGCTGCAAAATTTTTCTATGGTGATGGTGCACTTGGTGTGCTTGCTATGTTTTCCAGTTGATACTTCATTGTCGTTCTATGGTTTGATATTTTATTTCATAGCAAAACTCAAATATTTTTCGACACTATCGAAAAGCAAAATATGCAATGCTTGTTTTTTTAGCTTCGCTTCATAGAGAACATTTTTTTGTTCAAAGTCAAAGCTACACTGAAAGCACTACACTCACACAGTATACACTAGGGATACCGGAACCGGAGTTTTTGAATTGAATTTATTGGAGCCGGAGTCGGAACAGGAGCCGAAGTCGGAGTCGGAATCGGAGTAAAAGAAAGATGTGTTAGATTCGATCGAAATAGATCAAAAGGAAAACGAAAAAAGAAAACGAGAATAAGCAAACGTTAACGTTGAAGAATAGTGTTGCCAGAGAGTTTATAAGTAATCAAAATTATTTTAGGGAGAACTGCGCTCTTGTGTGAGATACGTCAAATCGTATCGAATCGATCAAATCAATGCATTTCGATCTTCGTTATAACTCTGATTCAAAATTATCGGAACCGAAGTGGAAGTCGGAGATTGAAGTTCCAACCTTTCGGAACCGAATTCGAAGCTCCCTTGCATCCCTAGTATACACTAGTCATGTAATGTGAACGGAAGCTTTTGTGCAGCTCTCTAATAAGAAGCTCGATCAAAGTACATTTCTGTATCCAAGACATTCGTTTTTTTTATAGACACTACGTTTGTGAGAAAAATTAACTGAATGGCTGCGTTCAGCAGATACAACTGTTGTGCAACTGTTAAGTAAGTGCCTGATGAACGGGTAAGTATCAGTTCCCGATTAGCACGTTGTGAAAATTGTCTGTCTTTGGAATCATTTTATTTTTCTGATAAATTTACTCAACGTTTTAAGCTCAACAGTTGCACAACATTTTTACGCGCTGAACGCAGCCAGTAATAAATTTACTTACATAAACTCGGTCCGCGGGACGACCGACCGAAGCCGATGAAATAACTAACCGAGCGAATTTTACGAATTTTTGACTTCGCTTCCAACTACCTAGACCAACGGTTTGACTCACGGTGTTTACAATAATCCACTTCTCGGCAGACCGATTCAAAAGTTGTGACTTGTTTCAATAAAGTTGACTTATTTTCCACTTTTCTTGCGTAATTTACATTTTTTGACAGCATTTTTTGACTTATAACGAACAGCGAGAAGAAAGAAAAGAAACGAGTCCGAAGCTCATTACTTTCAGGGATATCTCTTGTACAAAAATTTTAAAATTTAAACACAGGATTTAAGATTTTTGTAATCAGTATCAGTATCAGTATCAGTATCAGTATCAGTATCAGTATCAGTATCAGTATCAGTATCAGTATCAGTATCAGTATCAGTATCAGTATCAGTATCAGTATCAGTATCAGTATCAGTATCAGTATCAGTATCAGTATCAGTATCAGTATCAGTATCAGTATCAGTATCAGTATCAGTATCAGTATCAGTATCAGTATCAGTATCAGTATCAGTATCAGTATCAGTATCAGTATCAGTATCAGTATCAGTATCAGTATCAGTATCAGTATCAGTATCAGTATCAGTATCAGTATCAGTATCAGTATCAGTATCAGTATCAGTATCAGTATCAGTATCAGTATCAGTATCAGTATCAGTATCAGTATCAGTATCAGTATCAGTATCAGTATCAGTATCAGTATCAGTATCAGTATCAGTATCAGTATCAGTATCAGTATCAGTATCAGTATCAGTATCAGTATCAGTATCAGTATCAGTATCAGTATCAGTATCAGTATCAGTATCAGTATCAGTATCAGTATCAGTATCAGTATCAGTATCAGTATCAGTATCAGTATCAGTATCAGTATCAGTATCAGTATCAGTATCAGTATCAGTATCAGTATCAGTATCAGTATCAGTATCAGTATCAGTATCAGTATCAGTATCAGTATCAGTATCAGTATCAGTATCAGTATCAGTATCAGTATCAGTATCAGTATCAGTATCAGTATCAGTATCAGTATCAGTATCAGTATCAGTATCAGTATCAGTATCAGTATCAGTATCAGTATCAGTATCAGTATCAGTATCAGTATCAGTATCAGTATCAGTATCAGTATCAGTATCAGTATCAGTATCAGTATCAGTATCAGTATCAGTATCAGTATCAGTATCAGTATCAGTATCAGTATCAGTATCAGTATCAGTATCAGTATCAGTATCAGTATCAGTATCAGTATCAGTATCAGTATCAGTATCAGTATCAGTATCAGTATCAGTATCAGTATCAGTATCAGTATCAGTATCAGTATCAGTATCAGTATCAGTATCAGTATCAGTATCAGTATCAGTATCAGTATCAGTATCAGTATCAGTATCAGTATCAGTATCAGTATCAGTATCAGTATCAGTATCAGTATCAGTATCAGTATCAGTATCAGTATCAGTATCAGTATCAGTATCAGTATCAGTATCAGTATCAGTATCAGTATCAGTATCAGTATCAGTATCAGTATCAGTATCAGTATCAGTATCAGTATCAGTATCAGTATCAGTATCAGTATCAGTATCAGTATCAGTATCAGTATCAGTATCAGTATCAGTATCAGTATCAGTATCAGTATCAGTATCAGTATCAGTATCAGTATCAGTATCAGTATCAGTATCAGTATCAGTATCAGTATCAGTATCAGTATCAGTATCAGTATCAGTATCAGTATCAGTATCAGTATCAGTATCAGTATCAGTATCAGTATCAGTATCAGTATCAGTATCAGTATCAGTATCAGTATCAGTATCAGTATCAGTATCAGTATCAGTATCAGTATCAGTATCAGTATCAGTATCAGTATCAGTATCAGTATCAGTATCAGTATCAGTATCAGTATCAGTATCAGTATCAGTATCAGTATCAGTATCAGTATCAGTATCAGTATCAGTATCAGTATCAGTATCAGTATCACTATTTGTACTATACAAAAATGGGATAAATTCCAGTTATTCGCTCCAATTTTTATCAAAACACATCAAGCGTTTCATCACCACCAATGATTAAAACAATAGCAACACTAAAAGCTTTAGCAGCTGTTTTGCTCTCTGCTACTTTATTGTTTTTTTATTTTTGCTTCTGAAGCAACATGTGTTTCTATCGAACCATTTTTCAGTGGTTTCTGCAACTTTTGTTTTTGGATGCCAAATTTTGTCAACAACTCGGGGGGAGGCCCCAAGCCATTGAGAGCCATTTTGCATTCTGCGCAAGTTTTCTATTTTGTGTTGAGAGTAAAAGCATGTTGTTACTCTCAAAAGCTCTTGGAAAAGGTGACCAGCTTGTCATAAAGTTAAATTTTTATTGCAAAACAAAAAGCCGGTTGCTTTTGTTGTTCATACGATAGAGTAAAGAAAAGCTCCGTGGAGGTTTAATTGATTGTTTGAGGATATTTTTAAGGATAGCAAAGGTTGTAAAGTACTTCAGTTAAACGTGGACTTTTGCTGGCAACGGTTCGAATGAAATATATCGGTGCGGAGCTTAATGAACGGAGATAAAAATTATTTTTATTTTTTTAAATTGAATTAGTGAAAGGCAACACATAAATTTTATAAAATATAATTAAATTTTTATATGTGTACCTACTTGTGTGATTGGTCAAATATGTTGCTTTAGTGTTAGTTTTATAAATACAAAATAGTTTTTTGAATGCTTGACAAATAAGGATTAACTTCAAGCATTGAGTAAAAACTTTTAAACAAGTGTTTTTTTAGTCTCAGTGCGTGACTTCAAAAAATTTAATGGGAATAACGGCGGCTGATATTACGGATTTATATGCTCACGCCCATTCTTTCAATAAGTGAGTTTATAAGTTAGATTTAACGAAGTATTGTTAAAATACTTTGAAAATACTTTGAATACTTTGGAAATACTCATGTATAACGCAAGTTTTGTGATTGCTTCTAAAGACTTAATTAAATATGAGTTTTTAAATTAGGTAGTTTTAAGAAGATAACGGCTGATGTGGGTGTAGCAAATTTTGAATATAGAAGAATTTTTAATGTTTTTTGTCATTAAAAAAAAGTTAGTTTTTTAATTTTCCAAACTCCGATATTCCAAAAATGTTCTCGCCAATAATTGGCCTTAGCTTATCATACTAAAAACTACTTTATTCAGCGTTGTTCTGGTTCAAACATTAGTAAAAGAAATGAATTTTGCTTTTAAAAAGTGAATTTAAAAACTCCTTTTATTTTTGTCATTATTCAAGTCCGTAAAGATTATATTTTGGTAACTCAGGTTATGTAATTTTTTTGTGCTATTGCGAAAAATTTCTCTTTACTTGAACTGAAATTTGTTACTTAAGAGATTTTTCCATATGGATTCAAATTTTTTCCTTCTTTAAAAGTATGACTTTTTTGTATGACCGAACATATTTTGTATAATTCCACTATCTTCCTCTCTCTTGGGAATGATCCCTTGATGTCTTGGTAATATCTATCTTACAAAACAAATCATATGATAGTTATACATTTTATTTGATGATTGTTCAAAGAACTCAATTTCTTCAATTGTTATATAGTTCATTTTTCATGCTTGGTTAAAATTAATTTTTTGCAAACATTGACAGATAACAGAGTTTTCCCCATAGAATGACAAAACATTTATAATTTCGAAAAAGTAATAAAATGACCAATAATACATTCAACATAAAATTATGTTTTTCAACAATGTTTTTTACTTTTATTTAGTAGCATCTTTAAGAAAAACACGAAAAAGTAAAATATATCTGAAAGAACGCTATATTTTGTTTTAATACCAATAATTAACAGCAGCCTTAAATGTTTTTTGAGATCAATTTGGAGGTTAAAATACTCCCACACTCCTGTTAAATATATGTGTAACATCCGAAGTTATGAAGGTTTTATTATTTTGATGACGTCAGTTGGTATGGGGAATAGGCGTGGTTTTCATTCAATATATTCAAATTTCAAACTAATTCTTTGTTTTAAATATCAAAGGTTACGTGTAAAATATCAAGTCAATACATTAATTTTTGTGTAAGTTAGAAAGATTTTGCCATATTGATGACGTCACTGTATTTACATTCGATTTTGACAAATTTCCAACTAAGAGTGTGTAGTCATCTATAATCAAGGCTTATATGTTTAATCTTAAGTAAATGGATTATGTTTTTTTGGGTTTTTGGAAATTTCATCATTTAGATATAATCGCTTTGTATGGGCTTATATCTCCTAAGCTAAAGGCCGTAGAGGGGTCTTAACCTTCAATCTTAACGATTGTTAAGATGTTTTTTCAATCTTTAATTTGAAACCAAAGGTATCCTCGTCCGATACGATTTTCATATGAAAATCAAATGTTCTAGTGGGCGTGGTTTTCATCCCGTTTTGTAAAATTTCAAACGTAGAGTGCTTATTTGGAAGCAAGACTTTTTTTGGAAAATTGCAAGTGCTTAAATTAATTATCGTGCAATTTTTAGAGATTTTACCATATCTAATATATAAAATTCTTCTGTCACGGGGTGCGTGATCGAACTCCTCCGAAACGGCTCGACCGATTTTCGTGATCCTTAGCGAGGATATTAGTCAGGGGTGAGAATCGAACAACATCTATTTTTCATCCCCCTAAAATAAGGGGGCGTGGCACCTCCCATACAACCCAAATCTACGGTAGCGAATAGCTCTGAAGTTATAGGTCGCATAGTATCGGAATTCGGTGTTCTATCTCAATTTACAAGAGCCGTTCCACACGTAAAATTTTATGGGCGTTGAATGTGGGGCGTGGCAATTTTTCAGCCAAATTTTCAGTATAACTTTCAAGCTATAAGTCACACATTAATGAAACTCGGTTAGAACGTTCTATTTAGTCGTGTCTTTCGACTTGCAAAATTGAGCCAGTATAGGCCAAAGGGGTGTGGCACCGCCCATACAATTAAAATTTATGATATCGAATAGCTTTGGAACTAAATGCCGTATAATAATGAAATTCAGTATGGAGTTGCCACTTGGTGATATATCTACTATAAAACTGGGATGGGTTTTGAAAAAAGGGGTGTGGCTCCGCCCATACACTTTAAATTTTTGATATCAGATAGCTTTGGAACTAAATGTCGTTTAACAACGAAATTCAGTATGGAATTAATATTGGGTGATATTCTTCTACTAGAAAACTGAGACGTCATTGAACAAGGAGGTGTGGCTCCGCCCATACAAGCCAAACTTGCGATATCGAATAACTTTGGAATTGTAAGTAGCACAGCCTCGAAATTTGGTTATCAATTTGCACGAGTCTTTCCAGTTAGAGATAGAGATAGAGATAGAGATACAGATAGAGATAGAGATAGAGATAGTGATAGAGATAGAGATAGAGATAGAGATAGAGATAGAGATAGTCTATATATATAAAAAAGGAGCTTATGTTTGTAAGGCCGCAATAGACTCCTAAACTACTCATTCGATTAGCATGAAAATTTGTGTATAGAAGTTTTTTGGTACGGTGCGTGTTTGTCTATCAATTTTGATCCACCTTTAACACCAGAGGGCGCTGTAGTACAAATTTTTAACAAAACTGCCTAAAACTCATAAACTGCTAATGCGATTCGAATGAAAAGTGGTATACAGTTAGTTTAATGTACGTTGAGTGTTCTGCTTCTATTATTTTTGACCTATCTTGAACACCAGAGGGCGCTATAGTACAAATTTTTTACAAAACCACCTAAAACTCCCAAACCGCTCATGCCATTAGAATAAAAATTGGTATATAGTAGTTTTCAGGTACGATGAGTTTTTTAACCACTATCTTTTTTGACCCACCTTGGACACCAGATGGTGCTGTAGTACAAATTTTTTACAAAATCGCATATTTTTGGTTGTTTTCTTAGGTTACATATTCAGATATTTACAAAATATAAAATATTTCTTAAATTAAGTAAAATTAAAAAAATTTCCGTTATTTTGACATCAAAAACATGACCATATCTTGAAAACTATGAAAAATTTTACTACAACGATATATTTAATGCAACATCGTTGCTTAATAATGAGAAAAAAACAATCAGAAATTTAATTTTGTGACTTTTGATTCAAATATCTCCGCTGCATTTGTATACATTTTGTTAAATTTTTTTTTGTCTTAAAGCTTCATCAAAGTACTATGAAAACCTTATTGCAAAATTACCGTTAGTTGAGTATATATATATTAAATTTTTTTTTCAAAAAAGGTCTAAACTTTTGGATTTTTCCTCAAAAAAAGGCTCAAACTTTGATTTTGTTGTAAAACTAATTTAAATTCAAATTCACAAATTGTCAACTCTATTTAAAACATATAACATTTGTAAACAAACGTTATTTCAATTTTACGCAAAAATTAAAAACCATTTTTGTGATTCAAAAAGCAAGGCCTATCCCTTGAGCCGATAGAGCTGAAATTTTGGCAGCACATTTTTTTCAAGTACAAGATGGCTTAAATTTCTGTCACACCCCCTTTTACCGCCCACAAATCAATAAAAATGCTATATTTCCTACAGTTTCCGTCGATTTGGCTACATTTTTGTAATTTAGTTTGTATGCTCACTGTCGGCAACTGTACTAAAACTGGGTAATGTCCATCTACTAGAAAACTGGGATGAGTATTATATAAGAGGGTGTGGCTCCGCCCATACAGTTAAAATTTGTATTATCGAATAGCTTTGAAAGTAAAAGTAGCAATACTTACATACAAACTCAAAATGGAGTTACTATTTGGTGATCTCCTGCTACTGGGAAGCTGTAACGGGCAGTGGAAAATAACAGTGGTGTCAAACTATGAGTCTAAGAAAAGTTTTGAATACACCTATTATGTTCCCATATAGTTGCAGCGGGCAGCAACGCGCGCCGGGAAAAGCTAGTTGATGATATAATTTTTATACCCCTACGTTTAAAAAACGTAAATGGGGTATATTAATTTTGTCACTCCGTTTGTTATATTCTTACGTTTAAAAAACGTAAACGGGGTATATTTATTTTGTCACTCCGTTTGTAACGCCCATAAGGAGGCGTGTTAGGTATAGAAAAGTATATATATTCTTGATCAGCAACACCACGCGAGTTGATTTAGCCATGTCCGTCTGTCTGTCCGTCTGTCTGTCTGTGATCACGATTACAGCCTTAATTTTCAAGCTATCATCACGAAATTCATTTCATTTTCGAAGATTAAGTTCGAAAAAATTCTCATTTTCGAAGATTAAGTTCGAAAATGAGCCAAATCGGAATTTTGCTAAATATAATTTTTTGTTATTTTGTAATTTTTTTTTTTATTTTTATACATTTTGCAAACTTGAACTAATACGTTTTGTTTCTTAATAAATGAAGTATATAACTTGAAAATTTGGTAGCGTTATATTGAAAGTGGCGACCGTGGCGTAGTTGGTTAAAGTGCGTGGCCGCTATGTCAACGTACTTTGGAGACCCAGGTTCGAACCCCAGCAGCGACAGAAAATTATTTGAATTAAATAATTTTTCTGTACGGCCGCCACCTCTCTGCAGACAATGGCAAACCTCAGAGAGTAATCAAAATGCCATGTAAAGCTTCTTGAGAACGAGAACATTCCGTTCATCGCCGTTCGGAGTCGGCGTTAAGCATGTAGGTCCGGTTCTCGGTCAATTGTGTACAAACTTAATAACACGCACAACACAATTGATCATAAGAAGCTAGGTCAAAGTCCTTTCAAGGGCTGAAATGGCCAGTTATTTATTTTTTTTTTTATATTGAAAAATGACTCTACAACAGTCAAAAATGCATGAAAGTGGCAAACATTTAGTCAGTTTTGCTCGCCACTGTATCTCGCATTCAAAACGACTTTATCAAAAGTGTCAAGTCTCTAAACAATTCACAAAAATCAAGAGAATAGGCTTTTTAATGTTTATAATATACCTTCACAAAAATGAATGCGTTAACTTGATATTTAACACATAATATATATATATAGTAATTAAATGCAAATCAAGCCTAACCCACATAGAAAATCACGTCATCATGAAATTTTATCAACACCTTCATAACTTCAAAAACATTTGGCTCTGGGGGGTCTTTTACTTCCTTCAACCCGAAAATAGTTCTTTACTATATTTGTCATTCTAGTTACGATTTCTTCAAAAACCATTTTGTACGTAGAGTTAGATATTAATGTAAGCCTGTATTGATATATTTATTCTCGGTAGTGGAATTTGCAGTTTCCGATCTGGAGTCCATTTTCTATGATACGTTTGATTAATTGGTTTAATAACATCATTAATGAAAATTCAACCGTTGGGCATACATATCTAAGAGTACTACTTACTCGTATTACATATTTTTGGAACTGAAAATTGCAGTATGTAGTGACTTATGACTACCAAAAACAACAAAAGGCATATACTCTGGCGCTATTCTTTTAAGATTTATCTAAATAACGCTTCTGTTGCACTTGCGTTGAATTGTGTGCAAACGTATTAAGTGAGATGTGTGCTATTTGTTTTTCCATAGCTGTAAGTGTCCTTAATATTGGAACTGGAGAAAATGGGATCAGACGTTTTGGTACACAAAGGTTTTTGTATTATATAATTTATTTTAAAATTTTATTAACTTTTTATTTTGTATCTTTTTTTTATTATACAACTTTTTAGTTCAACAATTTTTTATATCAGAATTTTCAAAATGAAAATTCAAAATGAAAATGAAATGAATGAAAGTTAATGTATAAGTTGTCCGCTATTTGATTTAACTTTAACACTTAGGTTAAGATAATAGTTATAGTTTTAATATAAATGAAAAGTTTTGTTAATTTTTGTTGCTAAAGTTACATTCCGTAGGAAAATGAGATTCAGCATCCCAGTGGGAAAAAATTATCCTTTCTATAATGCTTGATAGCCTACTTTCTTTTCGGCTGCGAGGCAAGCAAGTGTCCCTTCCGAATCCCCATTACTTTTACCAAGGGCAAGGCCGCCTCTAGTAAGCTCACTTCTGTAAAGTATAAGAAGCATCATACGTACTTACGTTTTCCTTTATTAAAATAAAGTGCAGGAAATGTGCTCCCGACGCACAGTGTAGTATCCAGAACAATTTAGTTGGACAAAATTATTTTATGATTTTAAACGATAGGGAATGCAAAAACAAGCAAAAAATGTTTGACGAGTGGGGGTCTATATTGACTGCCTGGGCAGCTATGGGTTAATTTGTAAGTTATAAAAGGTTGTTCCACTAAAAATGATCTAGCAACGGAAGTTTTTGATGCAGAACATTCTTTAAAGACATTTTTGAAAGATATTTTCATGGACTTTCCAACGATATACATTACTAGCAGAAATTTTAGTGAAATAATATTTTTTTTTTGGTCAAATCAGGAAATTTTGGAAAAAATTCACAATATTTGAGTTAAAAGTCATTTTTGTCAAAAAATACTGTCTGAGACTATATTTTTTATTTAAAATTATAATTCCTGTTAAAATTTCCTTAAAAAAAGTATCATTACAACAATTATTATTATTGAAAATTAAATTAAAATCGATTTAGAAATAAAACAATAGAAATGAATCAAAAAACAATCCTGATTTAATGAATCAAGCCGGAAAAAGGTCATCCAAAAATGATTCGTCTTCCTCAGGTGACTCGTCATGTAAGTGCTCCGAGGGCAAAAGCATTTCCAAAGTCTCCTTAAGAAATGGTATTGTTTTTTTCCTCGGCATGGTCCTTATTCTAATGGACATTGTCTCCTGTTTTATGCAGGGTACTTCCAAAAAGCAACTACAACATATATAATGAAAAAAAAAAAATAAAATATAATATACATACATATATAATGGCTAAGCAAAAATAACGAAAACTAGCAAAACAGTTGAGTAAGTAAAAAAGTAAAAAAAAAATACGACTAACAATAAAACGTAGCATTTGATAAAATATTTTTTTCTAATTTTGGGTTTATACAGTTTGTAGAAAAGCCACAAATCGGATCGCGTCATTTATATGGGAGGTAGGAATGGTTTTTGTCAGATTTTGGTAATTTTAATACTGACGTTAAGAAAAAAAAACTTTATGCATCAAGTTTCAAGTCGATATCTTAAAAACTATACGATTTATAACTGTTTTACTATGTTGATGACGTCACTTTATATGGGAGGTAGGCACAGTTCTTATCCGATTTTTTTCATTTTTAAACTTTACATTAAAATAGAAAAGATAAACTTATGTACCAAGTTTCATGGCAATATCATGAAAACTTTAGGGTTTATGAAGGTTTTAACAGTTTTTTTGCGTTTAAATGGTTTTTAAAAAAATTCAGCACTTTTTTTCGGAACGAGGCAGACAACGAGTTTATATTTTTTAAGATGTAAACATATGTAGTGTTAAGTTTATAAAAATGTACAGCCACGGACAGCCGCATATAACAATACCCTTCGGATATCCAACAATTTAAAAAAAAAATCCTCAAAAAACACCCACTTTTAAAATATAATTACTAATTTCAAATAAATACAATACCATCCAAACCACTTGACATTTCTTTTTACATGCCTGTTTCAGTACAATCCATTTATATTAACTTCTTAGAAAAATTGGGAAAAAAAATATGAATTTTTAAGTATGCACTCCTCTATACAGCTAGCAACCCAAAGACAAATCCCATAGTGACAAAGTTCAAAGAGCTAAAAAAAAAATGTTTGAGCAAGAAAATACTCATTGTCCGTTATTCTTACACTATTCAACAAACTAAAAATATATACATATTTTTTTTTTTAAATCGGTGTTTGACAAAATTGAATATTGTCCAGCTAAATCGAAGAAATACCCCATAGTGCGACGGTCGGAATTAATCGTGTTTCCATTCTAGTGCACTTTATTAAATAAGTAGGTGGTACACTGAGAAAATTGAACGCCTTAAAATCAAAGAAAAAAGCTGTTAAAAGACTGTAACCAAAATATCTTTGCTACAAGGAAAAAATCGTTGCACAAATGATTTATTCTTTAACTAAGCAACTGTTGCATCTTTGAAACAAAAGACTGAAGTTCTTTAAAGCTCTCAAAAAAATCAATCAAAAAATATTTGCCTTAAAGATAAATTATTTACTATAACGATTTAATTCTTTGTTAACAAAGAAAAAAGTACGCAAAATCAACAAATTTTCTTTGTTTTCTTGAGGCTAAGCATCGTTGTTTCAAAGACGAAGTCTATAACTTTAAAGAATTTTTTCTACAAAATCATATTTTTCTTAAAAATACACACGCTTATAGTTCGCAGTTACTTTGTGGACAATATGTACTATATAAGGCAATTGATGTATTAATATGTAAATATAAGTTGTAATTAGCACTAGATTAAATCGTATGGGTTAATGGTCAAGGGGAAGGGGAAGGGGAAGGGGGGGGGGGGGGGGGTGGGGTGGAGAATGGAGAAGGGGGGGTAATAGAAAAAAAGGCGGACATACGAAAAAAGTATTAAGGAAATTGACTTTTTAAAGACGTACATACATCTTTGTCACAAGAATTTAAGTCTTTGATATAAAGTGTATTTTTCATGGGAATTTAACAATCTTTGTGCCTTTGCCGTAAGGATGTTTTATCTTAGGGCACAATCTAACCAATAAAAGTCTTTGTGGCAAATTGTATTTTCTTTGGTTTTACGATTTTTTTCCCTGAGTGTATACATGAAAACGTAAGGTACCCGTACTGTATTGATATTAAAGGGCTGCACAAATGCATTTGAATCGCTTTACAAATCATTTGTGTGGTGCGCAATTACTTTCGCTCTTTTACTTTCAATTGCGGATAGCGTTGGCGTGAGCGCAAATACTTGGCAGTGTGCGTAAATAAAAAACTAGTTAAAGGCAAAACAAATGAGTTATTGACTCTCACTCAATATTTTTGTAAATAAAAAGAACTTGCAAGAGGAGTACAAGTAAGCAAGTAGTATAAGTATTTGAGTATTTTAGAAGATGAATTTTCATTGCAGGTGTGGTTATAAGGGAGGGCAGGAGAGGGTTAATATGTATAACCAACCCCCATTATTTTTGCAAGAGGAATATGTTTTCCTTTTGGGACCCTGTTCAAGTGTAAGTGTAGGGTATAAATATACAAAAATCATAAAATTTGTATGTGAACCCACCTAAGGAGGGGTCGGAGTGGATAGCTTCCAAAGGGAAAAATGTTCCTATTAAAAAAGTAATGGGGGTCGGTCATACATAATAACCCTCTCCGACCCCATTTAAGCTGAAAATAGTGATAATTGTAACACTGAAAATGCCTTTTGATTTTAACAAACGCAAGTATTTGGAGTACAAGGTAGAACTATATAGTTATTTTTTCATTTGCCCTGATAGCGGACGATAACTTTTATAGTTGACGAGAGCAAGTTGCGTATGCATTTGATCTGAGAGAGAGTGAGTTAAAATATTAATTGTTCTCTGAGCAACAAGTAACGCGCATACGCTATCTCTTTGCTGAATTATTCTACAAGTGATGTGCTTAACTTAAAGTACTTGGTGTAATCAAAGAAGCAAATGCATTTGTGCAGCCCTTTAATTGATATACCACGTGCATATAGACGTCCATTTAAACCTTCTTCGCAACGGAAATAGTAAGCACTGTTTACATTTTCACTTACAAAAGAAGGTGAACATAAGACCACGGATCGTACTTATTTTTTTTTGCTCTCTTTTCACTTTCTTTCATGTTTTTATTGGCTTTTTATGTGCCAGTTACGTTTTGATGTGGAATACGAGAAATTAAAAAGCAGAACGGGATGGTAAAAATGAATAAATGATATACAGGGTTTTCCAATAAGAGATTTTATTTTGGTATTCAAAGAAAAATGCCAAATTCAAAATTTCAAATTTTTTGAGATAAATGATCGGATGTTTATTTCATACTAAAGAGGAAGGTCAATGGCTTCGTTGCTTGTGTGACACGTAGCGCCGTTTTGTTGAAAGTAAACGCTGTCCAGATCAATACCATCCAACTCCGACCATAAAAAATTATTAATCATCTCTCAATAGCGCAATCCATTCACCGTAACTGCTGATCCAACCTCATTTTCGAAAAAGTAAGGTCCAATGACCCCGCCGGACCATAAACCGCACCAAACAGTCACACGTTGATGGAGAGGCTTCTCAAAAATAACTCTTGGGTTTTCCGAGCCCCAGATGCAACAATTTTGCTTATTGACGTAGCCACCCAGGTGGAAATGGGCCTCATCAGTCAAGATGATTTTTCTATGGCAAAGACACGACGCTGTTGATGATCGGCCGGCTTGAGTTCTTGTGTTAACTGAACTTTATAAGCCATGCAAAATACGGTGCAATGGCGTATGTGGAATGCCCAATTCCAAAGAACGACGAGGAATGGACAAACCTGGGTTTTCTTCAACACTTTGGACTACAGCATAAATATTCTCAGTGCCTTCCTTTTGTAATTGCAATCGTAAGCGAAGACGTAAGGTGCTATAAATGTAACAAAAAGCATACTTCGCGTGATCCCGTTTTCACCACCATAAGCTAAAGGAAAATATGAATTATAATTGAAAACTAAATAGTTATTTAGTAAGCACCTTACAATCTTTCCGACTGGGATTACTCCATTTCCATATGTATTTCATATGTGTAAGAAAAGTATGCCACATACATAAATAGATACATGTATAAAAGCAGGGTGTGCCATTTAAGCAGGAGATAGGTAGGCTTTATATTTGCTTTACTTTATACTGTTGTTGTTGCGCGCTTTTAGTGTTGCCATTTCCGTTGCCTGTGCCTTCCGCTATCATGACAATTTTAAATAAATAAGCATAGTTTTTATGGCTTCAACTAATTGTAATAAATCGTAATTAGTTCAAGTTCATTAGGGCTGAAATTGTTTGGTGGTTTGACCTTCGCATTACAAATAAATATCTGCACTATGTATGTATTTGTTATGCTGATTACTCCTGAATATAGCCAAAGTAGAAAAATATCCAAAGGGAAAACTACACAAAGGAATAAACAAGCAAAGAAACAAATAAAAAAAAAACCACAATAAATCTAAATTATGTTCAACTTTTTCTCTCTGTTTTAGTGCCATATAGTTCACTCAACTGTGTGTATTAAAGTGTGTTAGTGTTGTTATGTAAGCATGTGTTTAATTGAAATTGAATTCCCAATGATGTTAAGCCATACACATACACACAAACACACACATGTACATACAAATGCAAACTAACCACAATAACCAACACATTAAGTATTTTAAGTGCTAGAAAGAACTTTATACGTACAGAGATAATCAGATTGACGAACTGTCAGCCAGTCAGTCAATCAGCATGCATTGGGGCAGTAAAAACAAAGTATTTTCATTTGCGTATTATGTATGCACGAATGTAGTTTATCATCGTTATGTAAGTTACTAACTGAATATTGATTAATAATCCTGATAAAAGCTAAGTATTTTTACACATCATTGATTATAGATTTTTTTCAACCTACTTTGAATATTTACTAAGTATGATAAGTAAGTTCAATGGAATTGTGTGAACAACAACCGAACAACTAAAGGTATTGGCAACTGAGTCTTATTTTTGGTCGAATTTATGTTTGAAGGAGTAAGAGCTCTTAGAATTAGAAATGATTAAAAAATGAAATTAACACGCGAATATTTTCGGGTGATGTATTTTTACGATTTTCCAAGTGGATTGACAATAAAAGAATGCATAGATCAACTAAGTTCAACTTTTTGTGATGAAGCACCACACCCAACAACTGTAAAAGGCTTATTAAATGAGTTCGAATGTGGTCGTCGTTCTTTCTTTTGTGAAAGTCCTCCAAGAACGGCTGTTGTGCAAGAAACCATCGATTCCTTGCGTGAACTATTTCAAGCAGACCGGCAAGTGACAAACCGTAAGATGGAGTGATCTTTGGGTATTAGTGGGACTACTATACATTCGATTTTACATGAGCATATAGGCGTCAGGAAGATTTGTCCCCATAATTTGACGGTTGCTCAAAAAAAGGACCTTGTCGATTGGTGGAAGGAAATGCTGAAAAAATACAGCGGAGGTGGTTAGGAATACGTCTGCAAAATTACCATAGATAGTGAATCATTGATCTATGCTTATGAGCCCAAAACAAGCAGCAATCCACTATTTGGGTCTTTCAAAGTGAGCAAAACCCGACAAAAGTTGTCCGTGAATGGAACACATCCAAGCAGATGGTTGCCAGTTTTTTTCAGAAAAACCGGTAATTTCGCAACTGTACTAGTGAACTGCAACGGGTAGCTTTTTTGTGACTCTAAGTATATCCGAAAAAAATAAGTACAAAACCCTACTTCAATCCATATTGCACGCAACCCGACTCATACTCACTTCTACGAAGCTGCAATTCGGTGGCTCAAATGAATATGAGTATCCTAAATCACGAGTCGGATCGGGTAAAGTTCGGGTTTTTCGGTTCATTAATACTTATGGTTGTTGTCGTCTTGTTGATACTTCTTCTACTCACTGATGTTAACGGCACAGTAATTACTGTTTTCTATATTAATTCGACTGCTCATACAGTACGATAGTAATTTTTCGAAAAATCAAGTAATTTCAATGGTCGACCAAAAATATAACGTTTATTTAGAAAAAATTTATTAAGATTACATTTATAACATCTCTGTTCTTCTCATAATGCAACCATCTCTGGAATTGCTAATTGCGTTGCTAACTTTGCAAATAATAGTGTATACATGGCTAACACTAACAACCGTTCTTAAGAACGCATTTTAAGCTTTTAAAAAGATCTATGTAAGATCATTTAGATGAATAATATCTTAAATTCTTAATTTTTTGTAATGTATTAAGTATCCAAACATATGTTGTTACGTTTGTATATTATATTTATAAAAGCTGAAGACTCAGAAATATATTTTTGTGGCGGTCGTGGCCTAGTGCGTTAAAGCGCCTGAACCACTCGGTGAAAATTTTCGAGTCGCGAGGTCCGAGGTTCGAATCCGCTACTGGACACGCTAAATATTTTCAATTGAAATAAATTTTTCTGATCTGTCCTCACCTCTCTGCAGACAATGGCAAACCTCACAGAGTAAATAAAGCCATGTAAAGCTTATTGAGAACATGTAGATTCGGCTTAAAACTAAGAGGTCCAGTTCTCGATCAATTGTGTACAATTGAAATTAGGCCAAAGAATTGGACTGAAATGGCTAGTTTATTATTATACATATTATATTATTTTTTTTTTAAATAGTAGATTTAAAATTCAATAGTCTGGCAACCCGAAACTCTTTCTTGAGCATTCTTAAATGCATTTTTTTATATTGTTTACTTTAGTCGTTAAGTGATCAAAAAACTGGATACACACAAAATCGTATTAGTTCTTGCGTTCTTATTCTTAGCAGCAGAGGAATTTATTTTAACCGATCCGAGCGACCCAAAATTTTTGTTATATTCCCGTTCTAAGAACTAATAAGTTAACTTATAAAGTTTCCTTTATGAAATGGAAAACTACTGTTGGACTTTGTCATTTTGAAGTTTATTAACAGAAAAAAGGTTCCGAACATCAGTTATATAAATATAATTAAACAACTGTATGAAAATTAACATTTTAATTGATTTTATATTTGTTTCAGTTACACAGAAATTCCACAGTAATTTTTGTTCCAATTCAAAGTAATTTTGCATCAAAAACAGTAATTTTTCGTGCCTAACACAGTAATTTCAACAAATTATGTTAACATCACTGCTTCTACTTACCCAAACCAGTGTTGCCAGAGAGACAAACTGAAATTTACCACTATTTGGGAAAGAATTTACCACTTTCGGATAAAATTTACCTTTTCCCAAAATAAAAAAATTAAAAATTTTTTAAATGATTAACAACCGTTATAATTTTTTTGTTAGTATACATATATTTATCTCTCATCAACAAGTTGACCGTCAACTCTTGACGTATATAAGCCGGGACTTACCGGCTATTTTGTTTTGCTATTTTTTAATTTAATTCAATTCTTGGTTTTACCTCTCTTACATTGGTCAAGAGTTGAAAGCAATTTTTTTGACGTACTTTTTTGAACCCAAAAAATTGACGGTATAACACAAACGTATCGTCAATTTTACTCCTTTCTTCTCAGCCAATTCGCCGCAATTAGCCAACAAACTCGAAAAATTGCTGTCAAGTCTTAACCAATGTAAAAGCGGCTAAAAGCAAAAAGTCCAATGCAACTAGAGATGGATAATTCAAATTTTTTCTTTTATTTTGCTACACAGGATGATTCACAAGAATATTAAATTGATTGTAAGTAAATATGTTCAGAGAGGTAGTAGTCACAAGTCTAAAAGAATTATTATTTTCCCAAAATTTACCAATTTTGGTCAAAAATTACCTTTTTTACCTCTGCCCAAAAAATGAGTCAAAAATTACCTCAATTAGGGAAATTTACCTCAATCTGGCAACAGTGACCCAAACACTCATAAATCATGAGCAGCTATGGGCAGAGAGCGCTCTTGAAGCGCTGAGAGTAAGAATTGAGAGCAAAGGCTTATGTAGCTACACAAAACGCAACAACAAATCAAAGACAAAAAACAAACACAGAAACAACACAGAAGCTTTAAATGTAGTGGTGCCCATACCCGATCATGAGTCATGATCGACGCAAATACTCAAATCACTCAGGTCATTCTGCCACTGATATAAAGCAAATCGCGGTAGAGCGCAGCAGTGAGAATGAATGAGTTTTTTTGTATTTGCTTTGTGCTTTTTTTTCCTGAGCACTTAGTTAGAAACAGAAAAACACGTGTTCGTCTTGTGTTGTTTTTTCTTTTTTTTTATGCAGTGCTATGTGTTGTTCTTTTCTTTTCTTTCGAAAATGCAACAATAAAATACCAACAACAAATTTGCAGAAAAAAACTCAAACAAAATATGCGAGCGTTAGCTTTAACTTATTGTCGCTTAGAGACGTTGGCAGAGAAAAAGCAATATTCAGAGTACTTTAAAATAACTTCAGTATGATTCGAGTATCCGATTTCTATCGAATACTCATTGCAGTTCTCTGAACTGTACCACTTGAGCAAAGGAGAACTGTTAACGATAAATGGTATACAACCAGTTGCTTGTCGGAAGTCATCGGATAATTCAGGATAATCAACCATCGAAGGAAGATCATCCTCCTTCAGGACACTGTGAGTTCCCACACATCAGCTCAAACAAAAGAGTTTTTGAGTACTCGAAACGTGGAATTGATGGGTCATCCACCTAACTGTCCCAATTTGGCACCCAATGATTTCTTCTTGTTCCCTCACATTAAGAAAACAAATGAGTGGCGAGCGTTTTTCTACGCCCGAACAGGCCCTGTTGAGGCTTTCAAAAGCCTCGTTGTGGAGGTGCCAACTTCGAAGTGTGTTAAAAAAGTGTACTGCTCATCTTGGAAAGTACTTTGAAAAGCAATAAAGGCATTTCTACTGATCAACAACTGTTTTTCCATTATTAGGCGCAAGACTTAAAAGGCAACCCTCGTATAAGAATTTTAACGAATTCAGTTTAAGGTTATAACTGAACAATTTCAGAACAAACAAATTTAAGTCTTTTGATAATTTTTATTGGTGTACAAAAAAGTTTTAAAGCATTTTTATTTTTTTTTAAGTTTGACGCTTTATTGTGAAAAATTTGCTACAAATTCATTTTTCAAAGTATTGTCCATGGCTAGCCACTACTTTTTCCCCATCTTTCTGGAAATTTTCGGATACTATGTCGAAAAAACGATGCATCTTTTGATGCGATCCACGAATAGATCCAATTTGATCCTCAAGAGAATGCGTCATCGACGAAAACAAATAGTAGTCGGAAGGGGTAATGTCTGGGCTATACGGTGCGTAGGGTAGGGGGAACTACCCATTTCCGCATTTCAAAGTATGTTTTGACCGGCTGCGCAACATGTGGCCGAGATATTTTTATGTTGCAAAATTGCTATGTGCTCCTTTGCTCGTATTCTGGCCGTTTTTGCTTCAATGCTAGACTCAAAAGTATCAACTGAGTTCGGAAGAGTTGCCCTGTGATGGTTTCACCCGGTTGTAGGAGCTCATAGTACACCACTCCCAATTGGTATTTATAAAAGATATTGTTATTTATTTATATTGTTATAAAGTGTACAGTGAGACTTACGTCTTGTGCAGTACATCTTGGTCCCACCAAATACAGAGCATGACCTTGCCACTGTTAATATCCAGCTTTGGCGTATGGCGGGGCGGCTCGTATAACTTTTTGTACTTGGGGTTATCGTATGAACCCATTTTTCATCACCAGTCACAATACAATGCAAAAATTCCTTTCTTTTCGCCATCACACAGCAGCTGTTCACACCGAAAAAAAGTTGTTTGACGTCTCTCGGCTTCAATTCGTACGGCACCCAATATCCTTCCTGTTGAGTTAGACCCAATGTTTTTAAGAGTTCTTTTTGCGTTTGGCACGAGTCTTCATGCAATATAGCCTCCAATTCGGTATCCACAAACTTTTCTGGCTATCCTTCGCCAATATTCAAATGTCTTTCTGGAACGTTTTTGCCGGACTCAATTAGCTAATTTTGAATATTATATAAATATTTTGCATAGCCCCACGAAAAAGTTCAGAGGCATCTAATCGCACGATCTCGGAGGCCAATTGACATCGCCAATTATCGAAATAAGTCGTCCTGGAAATTTCTGTAGCAACAAAGCCCTCGTTGGAGCTATTGTGAGGCTTGTGGCCCCATCTTGATGAAATACCATATCGTGCAGATACATATGTTCAATTTTAGGTAAAAATAGGTCGCCTAACATACGGCCATAGCGCTAAGAAATGACTGTAACGGTTGCTTTTTGATCGTTTTCAATGATGCTACCAGGCCACAATGCACACCAGACTGTCACTTTTTACGGATGTAATGGTTTCTCAACAATCGCTTGGTGATTTTCAGAGCCCCATATTCGGATTGCTTATTAACGTATCCACTTAGAGTGAGAAATGAGATTCATCACTGAAAAATATTTGGTTTGGAAAATCATTAAACAATTTAACTCCTTATTCAGTTATAGAACGTTCCATTTTGTAAAATCGCAATATTTTATCTACTCAAAAATCAGTTTAAACGACACATTGATGATGATGATGATGATGATTATGATGATGATGATGGTGATGATGATGATGATGATGATGATGATGATGATGGTGATGATGATGATGATGATGATGATGATGATGATGATGATGATGATGATGATGATGATGATGATGATGATGATGATGATGATGATGATGATGATGATGATGATGACAAATATTTGAAACTGCCAAATGCCAGGGTTGTACTTTCCAAAACCAGAATTGGATAACCCTCTTATCATTTTTGCATATAAAAGGTTGTCGAAACATGATAACTCGTATCTTTGTTTTAAATCATATGCTGTGATTTGACACCGATAACTTTTTAAGGTTGATAGAGGTATGTGGATAGTCTCAAAACAATCCAGACCATTGAATAAGGTGTAGTTTAAAGGCGTAGTTTAAAAACCTTGTGCAAAAATATAAAATTAAGCACTTTTAAAAACGAATTTTTTTTTTAAATTTATAGAATATTACTTTCTGTAATTTTGATTTTGCACTGCAGCACAATTTTGGTGAGAAATTTATATCTATATCTATACTATTACACTGAACCAAATATTGTTCTTAAAATCAAAGAATCTCGTTCATAAAGCGAAATTCATTGATTTTTAAGAACTATTCATTGCCCCAAAGAACGAATTCTTTGGTTCAATGAATCGTTGTTCTTTATTTTAAGGAACAGTTCATTGTTCGTGTTCATTAAAATTTTGATCCAGTTCTTGTGTTGTAATATCTAAAATACCATTAGAGAATTTTATCTCAATAAGAAAATGATTTTTTAAAATATCTCTTGATATTGTTTTAAAATTTCTAAGGACAGACTAACTTATTGTAACAGTTGTATGTGTCATTAATTAATCATTTTTCTTCATAGCATATCAAAGAAATAACGTAAGAACAAAGATTCATTGAATCAAGGAACTCGTACTTTGGACCAATTTTAATGTTTAATACATTGGGACAAAGAACTTTTTCTTTGTTATTAAGTACGTTTTTGGTTCTGTGTATATAAAATTAATGTAAACATTTTTTGTTGCCGCTAAACTTCAAAAGTACTGGTCCGATTTTTTTGAAATAAGTTTTAAAATATAACATTTGTGCTGCAAAAGGATATAGGAGTATTTCCTTAACGAAATTTTAATATTAAGTATATTTAATTAAAGGGTGAAGTTTTTTAAAAAAATTATCCATAATTATCTTTGTTCTCTTTGTTCTCAGCTATACCCCATTTTTCATTGGTCAAGAATTGAAAGCAAGTTTTTGTCGTTCGCTTTTGAACCAACAAAATTGACGGTAAAAAACAAGCGTACCGTAAATTCTTTCCCATTTCTTCTCAGCCAATGCGCCGTCATTAACCTAAAAACTGGAAAAATTACTTTCAATTATTGATCAATGTAAAAGGGGTCCAAGCACAACACATTGCTGAGCTAAAACAAAAGAACTAATGACTTCACCACACCAATCGCCAATTGGATCGAAGTAGATTTTAATGTGATGAATTAATCCAACACAGTTTTGTTAAATGGGGATTTACTGACCATCTTCAGCATGTTCAAACGGCTGACCATGGTTTCATGACGGGAATTCATGGTATAATAATACAAGGTAGCATTGACAACTGCTTATTTTCTCTTCTACAAGAAAACATATCCTGTCAAAAACAACTGTTTGTGCAAATCCATCTGCAGCTGTTGAAGTTGTTGTTTTTTTCACTTCTACGTTTTCAACATTGTTTGTGTTTTCAATGGCCGATTGTGTGTGCTCTCTTTTTAAGTATATTTTTTGAAAGTAGATAGCTTCCGCAGCAACTGTCAATGCTACCTTGTATTTTTATACCATAGGTTGAATTAATAAGGTTGTCTCGGGGCTGACAGTACTCTCTTCTCAGTATCAACAATTGTAAAAATCAATGAAAAGCAACAACAACAACTTCATCGGCTTTATATGTTATCAATATTTGTTTTCAGATTTTGTATGAACTGTCAACTTCGATTTGACATTTATTAGCACTCGCTCTCACCCTTGCGACAACTACATATATTAATTCAACCATTCGGCTAACTTTTTACTTTTATTGAAGTGGAAGATAAACTTTTGATACAGAGAAAACGTTCGTGGCGAAGCCGCGAACCACTGTGGCCTGCTAGTGTTAAGATACATAGTGCAACACGAAAAAAAATAACCATATACGGACACCACTACGTGATAAAAGACTAAAAAAAAAAAGACCCGTGTCTCCCAATTTTTCCCAAAGTCATGCACTTTTTTGTTTATGGGCCGCCAAAGATTTGCAAAAAAGTGATCATTTTCTCGGGCTCATATCTTGCAAACCGTTCAGAATTTCGATTCGAATTTCGAGTTGTAGCTCTTTTCATAAAGAACAAAAATTGAGAACATATAAAATTAAAAAAACTTCACCTTCCAGATCAAAATCGAAAAAAACTTAAAAAAATTCGATTTTTTTTACCTTTTTTCCCGTGTTCAGGTCCATAGGTAGCGAACCGTTCAAAATTCAAGGAAACAATCAACTACAAAAATTTACCTAAGATCTCAATAAAAAAATTTCTAGAACATATAAACTTCCTGGGAATTATTCTTAACACCGTTTTTTAATTTCATTTGTTTTTTATTTACTTCAACATTGAGATAATATGCTATCTATGAAAAAAATATTAAAAAAAAGTATTCGTATTATGTTTAAATGTTGATGGCCCTGGACTTGCAAATCGCGCTCTCTTAAGTTGTGGATCCAAACCGTCGTCCGAATCGTCCGAATCTGACTCTGATTCAGAACTTATGGTGTCCACAGGCACGTTGCTTCCAGACTGCCTGTTTTTTTAAGTTTTTTGCGATTTTGATCTGGAAGGTAAAGTTTTTTGATTTTATATGTTCGCAATTTTTGTTCTTTATGACAAGAGCTACAACTTTGCCTCAGAGAGTAAATCGAAATTCTGAACGGTTTGCAAGATATGAGCCCGAGAAAATGATCACTTTTTTGCGAAAATGATACCGAGGCCCCAAATCTTTGGCGGCCCATAAACAAAAAAAAGCATGACTTTGGGAAAAATTGGGAGACACGGGTCTTTTTTTTTAGTCTTTTATCACGTAGTTGTGTCCGTATATGGTTATTTTGCCATGACTTAAAAAATTACACACAGTGATATTAATGTTTGTTTGTCCACAGTTCTTATCTTTAGCTTGAAATAAGCAAAAGACAAATTATTCAGTTATCTCTGATGAGAAGAATTTTAAGCAACACTCCAAGAACTTTCAAATTTTTCGTTTGTTTTGGAACAAAAGTCTTACTGCTGTTTTTTCTCATAATAGTTTTAATACTGTTCTGAATTTCTTCACTGAGAAAACAAATTAAAGCATTTCATCTGCATATGGCCTATAAAAAATATCATCAGAACTAATCTTTGAGCTAACTAACGGCAAGCAAAGAACTTAACCTTTTTAACGAGCAACAATCGAGGCAATTAAAACTAATGGATGCTTACCTACATTTACTACGGTAACATCTTGAGATATAATCTTAAGATAAATCCCGGCAGTGCACTCAAATGTCTGCCTTGCATTGCACATCAATGTCAATTGTCAAGAGAACAATGCATTTAAACAAAGCATGAGCATATTTTTAGACGAGCGAGCATAGAAAAACATTTATACACGCACGCGCACCTACATAATTTATTTGCATAGAGTGCAGAAAGTTCAAGGATTCACAAGAATCTGCTGTATGCGAATTTGAACTTGTCCAGCGTGATAAATTGCAAGCAAAACAACAACAACAGCAGCAGCAATAACAAAATAACAAAACCAAGAATAACAAAATCCATCTGATGCTTTCCGAGTGGGTCAAGAGTGCGCCGCCAATGTTGTTGTACTAGAGAAAATATTATGACTATTATTGTTGTTATTATTGTTGTAGTGGTGTTTGTTGTTGCCCTATTTATCCGCCCCAAACAGCAGTTGTTTGACTGTGTGTGAAATTGTTATGGTAAGTTTTTTATTATGGTTATATTTGTGTGTGTGTGTTGGCATAGAATTTCAAATTATAGTGCGTGCAAAAAAAGAAAATAATAGAAATACCAACATGACATCCAAAATCAATATCCGTTCGATATTTCTTTCGTTTTTGACTCACATTTGAATTAAGGTTGATTAAATGGATTTCAACGTCCTCATTTCTGCTTCAGAGTAATTTAAACGGTCATTAATTTGTATGGATATTTTTTGCTGTTCTTATATCTTAGGAAGTCATTTTGGTGGCAACCCTAAGCGAACGTTTAGCCTGTATTTGAAAATTAAAGTACGAAATGATTTCATCGTTGATAAATAAAAAAAAAAAATTAATCTGCATGTTTTTCTTTTTGTATTTTCTTTTCTTTTTTTGTTTTTGATTTTTTAAGCTATCAAGCGAATTAAATATTCCAGTAAATAAAGTTAGACAGTCAAGTAACGACTGAGTGCTAGGAAAAGGGTCTTAAAAGTACGAACATAGTTGCAATTGAAAAAAAAAGATACGGAAGTAGTAGTGAAACTCTACTATTTCCAGTAGTTGAAAGGTCTTGTGCCCTAAACTGACATTATAGGAGATAGAATGAATAAGCCAATGTTTTCTAATTTTATATAATTGAAAAAGAAAAGTTAAAGCAAATAAAATATATAAAGCGATCCACTTAATTCACGTTTGAATTGAATTTCTATACGAAGAAGAAATTTTCACAATTTTTTATCAACTTAAAATATGAAATATTTTTGACGTGGCAACGTTTCATTTTATTGCGCAGGTTTCTAAAAAAATTAAAAAAAGCTTTTTATAAAATGCATCTCCGTTGCATCGAATTTTTACCCCCTTCGTATAGATGTTTTGATAAAAGTAATGATAGAACAGTAAAGACCAATTTTTTGATTTATGACAAACTTAAAATGAAAATTATGCACGTCATAGGATCGCATTGGGACCCCTAAGCAATGAAACTTCAAATTTGTTTCATGGAATTATAAGGCGCTATGTATAGTGCTATTGTAAAAAATATTAGACGTCAGTCAAGGACGACAGTTTTTTTTTTTTGTTTTTGGAGTTGTCTCGAGGTCATCTTTAAAATAAGGGGTGCACTTTTGTAACTTTTTTTTTTCAACCCACTCTACTGTACACATTTATTAAAATTACTTACAATAGTTTTGTGATGAGTACATGAAATTATTTATTTACTATAGCACTGTTTAAAAGCATTATGAAGTCATTACTTCATGAAGTCATTAAAAGATTTCAACATGTACTCAATACAAGAAAATCACAAAATTTCTGTGTGCACAAAGGACCCCGTACGTTCCTTATGGGAAGTGATCCTTGGTGAAATTTTCTGAAATTGATATATGTTATTCAATTCGAGTTCCTGGTCAAATGTCTCCATGAGCACAAAGTCGAATAATGGACAGATTTCGAGATATCGGAGGTAGAACGTGAGGTATGTCGGACCTACACTGTAGAAATCGTTGGCTTTAGAATGACTCCTGGATTTATGTTATTGACTGACAGTGGGTTTTCGTGATTTCCAAATTCTAACCCAATATCGGAAATGACAATTGTCACTTCATTAGTGACATCCGACTTTTTAAATGCATCAAAATCACTTCAAAGTACTGGTAGATCAAAATCACTTAAAAATTTATTTTTTGATATAGTTACTTTGTATGGGAGGTTGGTGTGGTTTTCATCCTATTTGGCTCATTTTCGAATTTAATCTTTATTTTTTAGATAAAAGTTTAAATATCGAATTTGTGATAATAGCTTGAATTACGGCTATAATAGTGATCACAGACAGACAGACAGACAGACGGACATGCCTAAATCGACTCGGATGATGATGCTGATCAAGAATATATACACTTTTCTATGTCTACCATCGTCATGGGCGTTATAAACGGAGTGACAAAGTTAATATACCCCTTTTCCGGTTTTTAAACGTGGGGATATAAAATCTCAATGTTTATAAAATGATATGAAAATTAAAATTAGAAATATGTTTAAGCTTTCATAAAAATATCGTTGTTGCGTCGGGGTTGAAACGGTTAAGGCTATTTAACAAAAATAAAATCATTGCAAGATTTTTAAAGTAATAGCTTTAAAAGTAATTTTATTGCATTTCAATTAAATAAAATCCTAATGCCTAGGCTATTTGGTTTTCTTAAACTACACTGAAAAAACATAGCTTCAAATTGAACACAATGTGTTCATCATTTTGTTTTTTTTTAAACACTTTTGCTTTGAAGAAAAATCAATGAAGCTGTATTATAACTTATATGGCGATTGAAAACTTTGATTTAAAAGAAACTTTGCTTAATATTACTTATTGCTAATATACTGCGTATATTTTCCCTTCTTGTTCTGATACATAAAATCATTATTTTAACCATATCAATCATTCTCAGTTTCAATACTACCTAAATCCCATTGCATTAAATTTTCTTATACGTAATTTGAGCCTTTATAAGGCTTTTCAAATTAATTGAGATTAATACTTTTTCTCTAATTAATGCCATGATACAATTAGTCTCATTTTTTCACTATCTGTACTTGGTACCACAATAGATCTCACAGAATAACACAAGTATTCAAGTTATTTCCATTACGAGCAGGGCTGCCAACTCGTTTAAACCCAATTCCCCAATTCTGACGATAAAATTCCCCCATTTGGGAACAGATTCTTCATTGGATATAACAAGTTCTTCATTGGATATAACATGAGGTAGAAGGGTAGCCAAAGGTACAATTGATTTTTGAGTCTCAATTTCTTTTGCGTCCAATAACGTACATTTCTTTAAAACTTTAAACAGGAATACAATCTTTGAATACAATGAGTGAATTTTGAGACTTTCGCTCTGCATTTCTTAATTTAGAGGTAAAAAAAAAGCCAAAACGTATTCTAAGAACTCGAAATAAAGTTGAGTTATTGGGTTATGTGGCGTCCGTGGCGTAGTTGGTTAAAGTGCGTGGCTACTATGTCAACGAACCTGGAGACCCAGGTTCGATCCCCAGCAACGAAAGAAAATTATTTGAATTAAAATCATTTTTCTGTACGGCCGCCACCTCTCTGCAGACAATGGCAAACCTCAGAGAGTAATCAAAATGCCATGTAAAGCTTCTTGAGAATAATAACATTTCGTTCATCGCCGTTCGCAGTCGGCGTTAAGCTTGTAGGTCCATTTCTCGGTCAATTGTGTACAAACTTAATAACACGCACAACACAATTGATCCTAAGAAGCTAGGTCAAAGTCCTTTCAAGGGCTGAAATGGCCAGTTATTTATTTTTTTTTGACGTAGAATACGTCATTCTCGGAGGTAAGTAGGGTGGTTGATAGTGATCAGGTGTCGGTATTTATATCACTTTTTGAGCCTTTGGTGGGCCTAAAGTACTGATCGTACAATGTTGTTGTTTGCACTTGTTGGTCTGCTTGATCCTCAATGCGACAAAAATTCATGTTAGAACTCTCTAACTTATATAAATTTTACACAATCAGATGAAATATAAAGCCAACATTTAATGTTTTTGTTTGCTTAAACTTAATACATATTTATCGACAGTTTCCGGTGTTATCGACAAAACCATAAAATTTGTATGGGAGTTCCCCTAAGGAGTGGTCGGAGGGAATAGGTGTCAAAGGCAAAAATGTTCCTTTTGCAAAAATAATGGGGGTCGGTAATACATATTAACCCTCTCCGGCACTCTCTTAAAGGTCATATGCTCAGGTGTATGGCATAAATATACAAAAACCATAAAATGTGTATGGGAGCCCCCCTAAGGAGTGGTCGGAGGGAATAGGTGTCAAACGCAAAAATGCTCCTTTTGCAAAATTAATGGGGGTCAGTGATACATATTAACCCTTTCCGGCACTCTTTTAAAGTTCATATGCTGAGGTGTATGGAATAAATATTTTGCTAAATATTTTTTAAAAAGGATGTCATCAAAAGCGAATTGAATAATTCTACGTCTTATGTTACGACATAGTCGAAATTACTGTATCTTTTTTATTGGGTTTTGAAGTGATTGATCTATAAAATTATTTGTTGAGTTTGATTCAAATGAAGCTTGAGTTCGAAAAAATGCTTGCAGTGCTTTCCACTGACTGTTTATTCGATGGATGAATAAGCATAAGTTGTTTAACGTTCCAAAGTTCCTGAAAGCCTTCAAACATTTGTGCCCGTTTTGGACTGTGCGAAAAATACGCAAACAACAAACGCATAAGTTCCTCTAAAAATCCCGGCAACTTTTTGGAAGCTTTTTGTGCGCATATATGTATAGAATGAGCCGCACATTTCACATGAATCATGTCCGAATTTTTATCTTGAAGAATAGTGCTTATTGATGATTTTGAACCACACATTACATTATCTTCAACTGAGCCATAGCCTATACAGTTTTTGAAGGGTATTTGATGTTTTTCGAAGAAATTAAGAACAATATTACTGAGCCTCCCAGCAGAAGCATCTTCAACTTCCTCCAAAAATAAAAAGTAATCTTTGGGCTCCAGGTCCACGTCAGTAAGTCTTGCGACGCCAGCTAACGTTTTTTTGTTGCTTCGATCCGTGCTTTCATCTAAAAGAATGGAAAACTTTGCAGTCCTTATTTTGCTAATTGTAATCTCCGCACTTGTTTCACCAAATACATTTTTTACAAGCATAGTGCCTTTCGTTCGACCGACAGACATGTCCTCTATATAAGGACCATGGTCATTATTAAGTTTTTTTATGAATGCGCATAGATGGGGAATTATGTCGAAAGACAAATTGTATTCGACTGCAAACACAGCTAGGTGAAGCTCAGTGAGCTTTAAATTGGCCAGCAAAGAAGATGAGCTAGCAAAACTTGAAGAGATAGTCGCCTGCTTTTGCAGCAATTTTCCATTTGTTTCATGGCTTTTTGATTCGGCATGTCTTAGGACATCCGAAAGGTGCGACTTACCATGAATGTAGCAAATTTCGCAATAATAGTATTCCTTGCCACGTCTACTAGGCTGAAGCCAGCCTTTGCATTTAGAATTTTTCTCCCAAGAATTTTGCTAGTATCTTGTGTATATTTTGGTCTCCTTGGGCATTATATTTATTCACTGTTGGGATTTTTTTATTAAATAAAATGAAAAAAGATAGCTAGAATAGTTATATACCATTAATTAGTTTATAGAATAAAAATAAAATAAATAAATAACTGGCCATTTCAGCCCTTGAAAGGACTATGACCTAGCTTCTTAGGATCAATTGTGTTGTGCGTGTTATTAAGTTTGTACACAATTGACCGAGAAATGGACCTACAGGCTTAACGCCGACTCCGAACGGCGATGAACGAAATGTTCTTATTCTCAAAAAGCTCTACATGGCATTTTGATTACTCTCTGAGGTTTGCCATTGTCTGCAGAGAGGTGGCGGCCGTACAGAAAAATTATTTTAATTCAAATAATTTTCTGTCGCTGCTGGGGTTCGAACCTGGGTCTCCAAAGTTCGTTGACATAGCAGCCACGCACTTTAACCAACAACGCCACGGACGCCGACAAGAATAGAAATAGTTTATATTTTTTTACCATCAATATTTAGCGCGTTGATTAGGCAAAAGTTAAAGCGAATGTCAAAAAGAAAAGCGAAGAAATCTACGTTGCCAACTACACTTTTCAATGCAATGGGTATGTTCATTAATATAGAAACTTAGCAAATATTTTGAAGCATATCAATATGGTACGATATTATGATTTGATATTATTTTTAAATGAATTAAGCAAAACAAAAGTAAAATTTAATCAATTCCCCCAAAATATTAACTAATTCCCCCACTCCCCCCTCGTGTCTACATTTAACCCCCCCCCCCCCTCAAATGAGGGAAGTCGCCCCTAGTTGGCAGCCCTGATTACGAGTGCTCTTTTGTTTTGAGTACAATACAAAAATGTCTTGCTTCTATTTTTACTCGTTCTCATTCATACTCAGCTGAGTGTGAAAGAGAGTAAGCATTTGTTCTCTTAACAGTCAAAGTCGCTTTCCAATGCATTCATGCAGATGTTTAATGCAAAGCAATGAAATGAGAAAAGTTATGGTGAATTTGCTCCACTGAAATCAAATATAACTTATTAGTTTGCTGAATTCAAAAGCAAAGCTTTTCAAAGGCCGTACAAACACTTCTCTGATAAGTACCCCCAAAAGTAAGGTAGCAACTACCATAGATAGTAAGGGCAACAAATATCAACTGACTCGATTGTTTCTTTTTGCATAATAATTCGGGTATAAAAAAAACTGGTTGCAAGATGGGTGCTGCGTGTGCATGAAATCGATCAAAAAGACAACGATTTGGAGATTCTGTGTAATGTTTAGCCATGTTTTTGTTTTTTTTTTGTTTTTGGGTATAATACATTTTCAGTCAATTCTGCCTTGGTTTGAAATCCACGAATGGATTTGTGGGAAGGGAAGGACCTCTGGGGTGGCAGTCGAGCACGCTACCTACCCCTACCTACCGAGGCCGTCAAGTAAAAAATGTTCCGAAGTGACGAAAGATACAACAATCACGCAGAAACGGGTATTATTTGGGAAGTGTTGGTTGGGAGTTTGAAGGCATGTAATTGATCGATTATATTGAAAAAAAAACAACAATTAAAGGCGAATATTATTATTGGACAGTTTGAACGATGCAATGAAGGCAAAAGAATCAAATTTATAAAAGAAAAAAGTTATTTTTTTGGCAAGACAATGCACCATCTCACAAATTCCTTATCCATTGTATTCTCCAGATGTGACCTCTTTTATCTTTTTCCAAATTTCAAAAGATGGCTCGTAGGTTGCCAACAACCACTTCTGGTTGCTCTTAAGCCCAACTATAGCAATTTTGCCAATTGATCATAAAGCCAGAAATGGTCTTCATCGCTAAAAAAAAAAGTTTGGTCGAAAGTAGTGACTCCCTCTAAAGCTTTTAAGAACAATTTGCACACACTGTGTTGGACTAAGTTTTTTATGATGAGATGTCAAACAATACCGAACAAAAATAATATGACTGTTTGACAGGACACACGCTGTATTATAAAAGCTCTGATGCAAAAAGTATCTTTAATGAATCTTCTTTGTAAATTTCTTAAGATAAGATTTAACTCAAACTTGCTTAATCTTTTTATACGTAATCTAGCTAAAAATTTAAAAAAACCTTTTTGCAAATTAAGCTTAATCCATGCAAAAAGTCAGAAGTAATTCGCAAATGAAAAAAAATATGTATCTGAAATTATGGTTGCCAATTACCAAAGTATTAAGTTAATAAACTTAATAGCAAACAAAAAAAAAAAAAAAAAAAAAAAACGCTGAAGCTTTTAAAAATTGGTCAATAAATCTAATTATAACTTCTTGATAAAGAACTTTTCTGTCCAGTGGCGCTTTTAAGCAAGGGGATGCATAAAAATAATTACGCGGGGCTTATTGTAGTGGCTATTTTAAACTTTTATGCAATTAAAATTTTTTTGTAATGATAAAAATTTTGCAGAATTTGCAGCGAAAAATTCAAGACTCACAACTGCTGTGGTTTCTTGCTTCTCTCTTGCGCTAAAGTTGTTCAACTAAAAGTTGGCAGCATTTAGCTCGGGGGAAAAAGTGGCACAGTTCATAAAATAATGATGGCTAAAGATGTTCCAGCAAAAGCAGCAACAACAATTACAACGTTAATTTATACTAAATAAAATAAACCCATTCAACTGAAATGAGTTATGCTGCAAGAGTGGCGCAGCGTAAATATCCAATAAACAATAATGAAAATTGTATTTTCATAGCATACTTTTTGGCACTTCGAATGGAGACACAGATGGGGTGTTATGCACAAGAGAAAGTTTTCTATATCAAAAACGATAATAGTGAAGCTTGGAAAAAAACAATATAACTCATAGAAGCCAAAATAAATAAGAGCAAAGCTGAAGTGTGCTCATAATTTGATAATTGCTAAAAACAAAAAGAAGAGAAAAACTTTACTCAGTTTAATCGAGATAAAATTACTGCCAAGACAAAACCGGAACAGTAGACCGGAAATTGATGTAATCTTAAGATAACTTTATATTCTTTTTTATTACATTTCAATAGCATTGTGGCGGCCGTGGAGCAGTGGGAAGAGTATTTATTTTATTTATTTATTTAAACAAAGTTAATCTCATTAACTAAGTATTTTTAACACCAATATATAAAAAAAAGATAAAAAGAATGGTTTTAAAAAAAAACATTTTTAATTTTTCTACAGTAGCACTTTGTGACAAACAATTTTTTTTTTACTTTGGATGTTGGAAAAAATAAGGTTATTATTTTTCTTTCACATGGAGGCTACACAGGTTTGTGTCTAAACTAAATAGTAGCATGCAGAGAACGCAAATAAACGAAACAATATCCGGACCGATCTCTCAGAGGGTGATACAAAAACGTTATTTTTCATTCGTTTCGTTCGTGAGGGCTAACGAAAGATGAAACTTTTCAGTGGAAGAGAGAAATAACGTAATTTTTATAATTTTTGCTAACGTGTTAGTATAGAAAACGAAACCAAAGCAAACGTTTCATTAACGATCTCTGGTATGCAAAAGGCATTGAACTCAAACTCCGTGAAAGGAGTCAGCATGCGAATGATGCTTGCCTCTTCTATCGCGTTGATTTTTAATTTTGCTTTTGACCATCGTCATACATATTAACATGACGTCGGTCATACATATTAACCCTCTCCGACCCTTTCTTAAAGGCCATCTGTTCAGGTGTATGGAAAAAATGTACACAAATCATAAAATTTGTATGGGAGGCTCCCTAAGGAGTGGTCGGAAAGAATAGGTGTCAAAGGCAAAAATGTTCCTTTTACAAAAGTAATGGGGATCGGTCATACATATTAACCTTCTTCCTACGGTACTCCCTTAAAGGCCATCTGTTCAGGTGTATGGAAAAAATTAACAACAATAACAACAACAAAAACAATAACATATAGAGGAAATCACACAGCTTGACTATACAGACTGTTTCATTGGCCGCTTCACCAACTCAACAGTACTCTTTGCGTGACTTTAAACTGTGATCCACTCAAGCTACTTAGGTTCTACTTATACTGCCAATATACCAAGAAAGTTACTCGGAATTTATGTTTGGCAGAGAACGCTTGAATTTTGTAACTGAGTTCTTATCTACTTCGATGAACCCTGTATCAAGGTTAACACTTTAACTGCCACCATACAAAAAAAATATCGGGTCCTCCGGGCCATTTTCTTTTTTTACAGATCTAATATATTTTGGTATCAGAAAATATTTTTTTTTTATATTTGTGTGAAATTTTGAAATATTTTATTGAGGCACAACATATGTACCTCACGGCCTAATGTATACGCTTTGTATAAAAGGTTGGCGTGATTTTGTAGCGATTTGGCTAATTTTCGAACTTGACCTTTATTTTTTAGATAAAAGCTTAAATATTGAATTTCGTGATGATAGCTTGAAAATTACAGCTGCAATCATGATCACAGACAGACGGACAGACATACGAACGGACAGATGGACATGGCTAAATCGACTCGGGTGATGATGCTGATCAAGAATATATATATACTATTCTATACCTACCACGCTTCCTTATGGGCGCTACAAACGGAGTGACAAAATTAATATGCCCCAGTAAAAAAGGATCATTTTTAATCATGGGGGTATAAAAATGATGCGCTAAAGATAGGTTAAGGTATGCCAGGCCATGTGGAATCGAACTACGTTTATAGATTTGCATTTCGAGGTACTAATTTTAAACTAGAACTATAATGTGTAATCAAATACTGAGGCACATACCGTCACCTAAAATGCAAAATAACGTAACATCACTTTTGATAAGTTTTCAGGAGAAGCAAAAAACGATATAAAATTCAAACGACTTGAGATATTAAAACGAAATTTTCAAATCAAAGAACTTGGTTATTTTTGGTGGCAGAAGTTTAAAATTCATAACACACATGTAATATAATGTAGTGAATCGTAATCAATAAAAAACACAATTTCGAATTTGTTGATCATACGTTTTTTTGCATTTTATGTGACGATACGCTGTGCCTCATGGCAGTTAACGTGTTAACCTAAACATTTACCTCCAGATGTTTTATTTTTATTAGAAGAATAGTTTTTTAATATAAATATTAAAAATAAACAAAAAAAAAAAAAATGTTTCCATAATTTTGTTAGTGTGTTGACCTCAGCTTCATTATAAAGAACATTAAAAAGTTATAAAATCTAAGATTTAGAAAATTTAGCTCAAAAATTAGTTCATGGCCGTCAATTTGAATTTCGAAGTTATTAAAAAAGTTAGCATAGTTTTAAGTCGCCATTTTCAATTTGGAATTTTTGACTTTAGATTCATGATCAGCGAACCCAAAAACCTGTGAATCATCATTTTTATGTAGATTAGAAAACGCCTTGAGGTTGTGGCCCTCTTTTTTCGATTTGGAACCATTGTGCGTCATGTCCTTGCAGACGTGACAAATCACAGTGAGTTAATAATGCCATGTTCTTGATAACATGAACATTAGCCATTCGGAATCGGCATAAAACTAGTAGATCCAGTTCTCGGCATCAGTAGACTAACTTAATTTTATTTTTCAGATTTGACTTCTTTCAAACGATAACTGTCAAAATTTGAGAGAGTTTTGTATCGATACTTTTTTATTTCTAAACTTCTTAAAAATGGGACATGTTTGAAACTGCTTGACACCGGGTTGATTTTTTACTGTATGTTTAATACGTGTTATTTTAATATTTAGAACTTATTTGTGGCTTCGCACGCGCTTGCATCTATCTTATTTCATTTTTTCTAGAATACACATTCTATAGCTTCTAAACATGACCTTTTGGTGGCAATCCTGATTTTTAGAATTTATCGAAGTATGCAGACTTTGAGGTTGAACTTTGACCGTTGCAGTAGGTACATATTTTGTCTTTGTTAGATTTTAGGTTTGCCCAAAATATGACAAATGTAAGAACCGTTTTAAATTATGGAGTTAAAACTGAAACAACCCCCCTTGATCACTGTAAACGATATAGCGGGCGAACGGTGCATATCCGACCACCCCTCTAGAACAATTTTTTTTTGTTTTCACCTCCTAAGTACAAAACTATCTTAAAATAATTTTGTCTAGCTAGCATGTTCTCCACGATTCACTGTGTGACGTTTAAAATTTTTGTTTTGTTTTTATAAAGAAGTAAAAAAATTAATCTTTACGGTCGTATCATTATTTTAATCATAGCTTTTATACTGAGCGAGTAACAATTCAATGCAACGCCGATGAATTTTGAAAATTTTTTGTTTATATGTACAGTTGTGTTCAAAATAATAGTAGCGGCAATGCCCGAGCTGCTTCCACGGAATTTTTTCTATTTTTTAGTACGCAGAATTTTTTGCTTAACCATAGAAAGTTGCATCGCATGTACAAAATAAAAAAACAAAAACACAAAGAAAGTTATGTTTGTTGAAAGAATACGAATATCATTCGCAGAAGAACTTCGGTCGAAATTAGAGCTGTTCATAAAAATCGTAGCGAGCAAGTTAAATTAAAAAAAAATTGTAATCAAATTTAAAAATAGGCTGTTTTTTAAAAAAGTAAGTTGAATAAGGATAACTTTTAATTATCTCTTATGTTTTTAGGGAAAATAAAATTTTTTTTTTTACTTGTATTGGGTCGCGCTAAGCACTGTTCCAGTGAAAAGAGAGAACTTATTTTAAAGCTCAGACAATATGGAAAATCGTACAAAGAAATCCAAAAAATAATAGTATGTACAGCTCCAATGATTGCTAATGCAATAAAATTCAGTTCAAAGCCTGAAAATCGTGGTCGAAAAAAGAAAACGTCAGTTGCATATGAAAGGCGTATTGTGCGTTTTAGCAAGTCTAACCCTTCTGCTTCATCCATACTAATTCAAAAAGAGCTTCAACTTTCCGTGTCTACTGTTACTATTCGCAGAAGACTCATCGAAAACAATTTGTTTGCAAGAAGTCCCCGAAAAGTTCCACAGTTAATTTTTTGTTTAATGGATATTTTTTAATTTTTTTTCTTTAATCTGTATTATTATTTTTAAAATTGTGTCTTCCGAACTATTTTAAGAATATTTTATTTATGTTAAAACCAAAATAAAATTAATAAAAGTACTTGGTAGAACACAAAACTGTTGTTTATAATTGACAAACAACCGCTAACATTATTTTGAACACAGCTGTATATGGTGGCGTCCGTGGCGTAGTTGCTTAAAGTGCGTGGCCGCTATGTCAACGAACTTTGGAAACCCAGGTTCGAACCCCAGCAGCGACAGAAAATTATTTGAATTAAAATAATTTTTCTGTACGGCCGCCACCTCTCTGCAGACAATGGCAAACCTCAGAGAGTAATAAAAAAGCCATGTAAAGATTCTTGAGAATAAGAACATTCCGTTCATCGCCGGCGTTAAGCCTGTAGGTCCATTTCTCGGTCAATTGTGTACAAACTTAATAACACGCACAACACAATTGATCATAAGAAGCTAGGTCAAAGTCCTTTCAAGGGCTGAAATGGCCAGTTATTTATTTTTTTTTTGTATAAGGCTATAACTTTATTTGTTACAGAAAATTTTTTAATAAAATTTCGGAGACTTACTCATGACATATAATGTGCCTTTTTTTCCCAAAGTGTACTTGTATCTTAAAACTTACACACTTCCTCGATTTTTTTTTACCCTGTGCATTGTATGCTGAGCGATACAGACTAACCCGCTTTCCGCACCCGCTGAAAACCACCCAAACGTTCTTCTACAACAACACCTTCTACGACACCTGCTACAAAGTAATCCAATCCTAGGCTCCTTATTTATTCACGGATTCAATTTTGTTATTTTCTCAGATGTTGTTATGTTTATCCGCTTTCATTTTCAATGTTTTTAGGGAATAGCACTAGTGAGATAAAGACGGATAAATAAGTATGCAAATGGACATATTTATAGGCGTCTGAATAAATAGTAAAAGAGCAACATTGGCAATTATATAAATTCCTTTGAAGGACGATTGTTTCGTTAAGTGAGCAGAATGAAGATTTAATAAAATGCTGCATTTGACTCGCAATCGTAATGCTTGTAAGAACGATACCACAAAGAAACATAAAAACGTACCGTAAATATACATGTTGTAAAAATGTTAATATTATAGACGTTGATGCTGTAGTATCCCTTCCTTTAAATATCTAGAGATTTTAATTAAATTGTCTTTCAATGCAGGAATAATGATTAGCATTTATTGGGTTTCAATCTGGCTTCTGTCAATCTTGGCTGAATTGATTTTAGTTGTTGTTAGAAAGAATTTGCATTATGCCAGACAGTCAAGAATGAAGACTGGCTAGTAGTAGGATGAGAATGAGCAGCTCAGTTTACTCTTATATTGACTGAAAGATGGGCCACATCCTAGCTTATTAAAGCAATATCTTTTGTATAAACAAAGCAGACTTTGTACAAAAACAAACACAATTAATTTTTTTTCCTAGCAAATAAAGGGAATATCCTTTAATAGAAATTATATTTAGGACATATAATGCTTGCCACAATTTTTTTCTCTTTTCTTTACTACTCTACAGCTTCTTAGTGTCTACAACTTCCACTTATCAACAGTGCCTTGTGTGGTGTTAAAATTTCTTGTCAAACATTTTCCGATAAATTAAAGCAACAGCAGACAGTTGTCTCCTGTGCTCGACAGCATCGAGCTCATGTTTTTGAGTGTGAGTTTGTGTGAGTGAATATGTGTTTGTGTGTGTGTGTGTATGTGCATGTGCTCATTTGTGTGAGTTCGCCTAGCTTAAGTGTGCTTTGGGAAAAATACAATGATACCGATAAATATGAACAGTTCACTTGATATTATTTTACGCAGCTAGTAAGCAAATCTTCAAATTTCTGCTTCTGCTCCTGTGCCTGCTGCTGCTGTTGCTGTTGCTACTGCCCGAAGTACTTATGATTTATGAGCTTAAGTATCCAGACAATAAGAAAATTGTCGACATCGAAGTGGTAAGTTTTGTCAGCGAGAAGCTTTTGTTTTGTGCCGAGCATGTGAGTTACTAAGTAGTTAAGAGAAGTTAATAAAAACTTTGAAGCTTCTTTGACGCTTCTGGCAGCGTGCCATGTAACGATAACGAATATCGAGATTATCACGAAATTTGATCAGCCAACTTACTTGATGTTATTTTAGTCTAAGATCTTTCTTCATATTTGTTCACTTTAATTTGAAGGGGTTTTTCAATGGAAAATTTTTATATTAAGTTTGATGGAAAGCCAGTTGAAAAATATTTCAAGCTATCTGCTTATTCTGAGCAGTTTTATTCTTACGAATTCCATTAACTATTTTATATCATTTACTCTGAGGCTAAAATCTCAATTAGTAATTTTTCTGGAAGGCATTAATTTTTTTTTTTTTAATTTTTGGCGAATACTTGACTTAATTCAAGATTTATTATATTAAGCTTGAAAAATTAATTTATGAGTCAAAATGGTTCTTATTTTAAGTTAAGAACATTTCCTTATATATCAACATGCTCTACACAGTTAAATTTCTCTACAAACTTATGCCTAAACCAGCCCATGTCTGGGTTATGAACTATCCCAGCAGGAAACCGAGCGCTTCATTAGCGCATTTGAAGCGCTCCTAAAAAGCAGTAGAGCGCTTTATTCTCCTTGTGGATAGAGCCTTTTTTAACATTGGTATGTCATCAGATGTAGGCGCTTCGCTCTCATTGTAGTAAGTAACAAAACGTAGCGAGAACCGAGCACTTGGACTAAAAACAAAGCGACAAAATTTTATTTTTTGTCACATGCAGGGATTGAACTTGGACTGCTGGCACTACAATCGAATGACTTAACGCTCTGCTATTTCCTTGCTTGATTATTTGAGAACAAAATGTATATAAAAATATGAGCTCCACAGCTCTGAACTCTGAAAAGCGCATCCTCAAGCGCATCAAAAATGCGCATAAGATGCGCTATTCCTAGGAGCGCTTTTTATTTTCCCGCTGGGATGGAGCCTGAGCGACTGACGAACACGTTTGTTGGTTTTGGTTTTTGTTTTGCTTCTGCTTCTCTGCTGCTTTTGCTTTTGTTTACTTTTTCTTTTGGTTTTGGTTTTACTTTTACTGTAATTTTTGGTTTCGATTTTGGTTTTGCTTTTGCTACTAGTTCTGTTTTTGCATTTGTTTACTTTTGCTTTTGGTTTTGATTATGCGTTTGCTTTTGCTTTTAATTTTGGTTTTGCTTTTTCTTTTGATTTTACTTTTATTTTTGGTTCTGCTTTTGCTTTTGGTTTTGCTTTAATATTTTGTTTTGCTTTTGGTTTTGATTTTGATTGTGATTTTACTTTTGATTTTAATTTTTCTTTTTATTTTGGTTTTTTCTTTTGATTTTTTTGCTTTTGGTTTTGCTTTTGCTTCAATTTTTGGTTTTGCTTTGGTTTTGCTTTTGTTTTTGATTTTGATTTTGATTTTGATTTTGATTTTGATATTGATTTTGATTTTGATTTTGATTTTGATTTTGATTTTGATTTTGATTTTGATTTTGATTTTGATTTTGATTTTGATTTTGATTTTGATTTTGATTTTGATTTTGATTTTGATTTTGATTTTGATTTGATTTTGATTCTGATTTTGATTTTGATTTTGATTTTGATTTTGATTTTGATTTTGATTTTGATTTGGATTTTGATTTTGATTTTGATTTTGATTTTGATTTTGATTTTGATTTTGATTTTGATTTTGATTTTGATTTTGATTTTGATTTTGATTTTGAACAGTCTGTCCATAAAATTTACCGTAACTCTAATAGTCACGAATTTATAATGCAACGTGTTTTCATTGTTGTTGAATTTTCGTTGCATTACGCAGTTGCTTCCGTGGTGTTATGGCGCCTAGATCTGGCGGCTTCAAAAAATTTGTTTTTGTTATTTTTATCATAAAAACAAGTACAAATCCTTCATAATATTTTATCACATTTAAATAGGGCAAATACTCACGGAACAAAAAAATCCCATCCAAAGCCGTTGCGCGGCCTCATGACGTATCGAATTCTTGTCATTAGCGCTATGATCCTGCCTTTATTGAGGTATAATATTTTTTACCGTAGCACTTATACAATGCGCGTTATAATTCTATGTAATAAATTTACAGTTTCGTTGCTTATATATCTGCTCCCTTCGTGTCCCGATGATTATTTTTGTTTAATTTTTGTAATAATGTCAAAGAATTAACCTTAATTGCTGTATCCTAACTTTTATCGTATCACCTATACTCAGTGAGCAACAATTCCATGCAACGCCGAACCATTTTAAAAAAATGCCGTTATCAACTTTTTTAGACCTGCAAAGGAAAATGTAACGCTGCCACATCAAAATATTCCATCAAAATACTCCTGCATTAAGCGAGCCCGAATGACGATTACCCTCTATGTCATTCCCTTGTTTATTGGTTTTAGGAATTAACACCAATGTCTTTAATGTGATCATTTAACCCGCATCCATCGGAAATTTCTATAAACGAAAAGTACGTTGTGGATAAATTTGATGCAGATACAAAAAGACAATATTATTCATTGGAATATTTTCAATTTATTAACTATTCTAGCGCGATAAGTATAAGACTATCTCTAACTGTAGAACTGTTCACTTATTTATTTTGATATTTTAGGAAGCTAGCCAAAATTCTGAATTTAAATATGCATATTGGTTTTTAATATATGAATGTGTTTCAAGAATTTGCATCAATTTGATGCAAACGATGGATGCGGGTTAAGCCAATAATTGTCCTCTACCAAAATCAGTGCTTAAGAATATTAGCTGCATTTTGTAAGGTTGAGTGTATTTGGGGATAAAAAGGATCTACCCATTTTTTAATGAGTTATGATATTTTTTGTATATTGATTTTTAAATTCATTTAAATCTTCACAATGATTTATTTTTCTTTGGAAAAATCTTTCTGATGGATTTTCTTTTACTGCGTGCGTTCCGAAATATTGGCTTTTGTTGTACAGCATAAAAGAGTTTACAATGGTCTTCTACCACGTGAAGTAGAGCCTTTTTTCCGCTTCTAATGACGACACTTTATGGTTATATCTCGACATAAGATTTATTGCTCTCTTAGCAGTATTGTTCAACAGAAATGTTTTTGACGACTTCTTCTGCGCAGAAGTATTTTTAATTTTGAATAACTTGGATCGATTTTCCAAAACTCAAGGTTTAGTATTCGATGTAACGAAAATTGTTTAGTATTCGATGTAACGAAATTATCGATTCTTAAATTTGAAACATCGACGGATTTGAAATTGATGTAAGCTCGTTTGACGTTTTTGATTTTGCCAGCTTTCTGAAGTGCTGTTACCATCAGTCGTTTTGTCTTTATGTCAATACTTCTATCAAAAAATGTAAATCCTATTAATGTTTAAGACAAGTACCATAAATGATTGATGTGAAAAAATAGAAGTAAAAATGCTATAAAACTAGCATTCTTTGTGAAACAAGCGTTCCACGTACCTTAATGGAACGCTTCGTGGAACCTTTCTTTAAAATCGGCTTCCCTGCGATTATTTTTTCGGTGTTTTCATTGAACTTTTTCTTCTTAAGTTTGTTGTAGTCGGAGAACTATTTTCCAATAGTTTCCTTCACTCGCGATTTTTTCTTTGTGATAATGTTAAAATTATTCCCAATGCTCACTAATCCTTTACGATACAGTTAATGCTTTCGGCGATCGTTTTTTTTTGTCTACATAATGCAGGTGCACCAACCGGCCTAAAACGTGCTTGCAGTTAGGCAATATTGTTTTTGAAAAATGATGCCGGCTTTCCTCGATCAAATAATGCATCTGGCTAGACATTTTGATTGCCAATGAGATTACTTTCCATACCGTCTAATCAAACTTATGATAATTTCACTAGTAAAGCGTCCGCCATCTAACTTTTTTTTTCAACTAGTGCTTATTTCGTGAATGGTAACACTTAGCACATGTCTGATTTGACAGATAATTAGTTTTATCCTTCCGCTGAACGAATATGGTTGTGTATACGCTTGAACAACGCTGGGAAATATTGCGACATTACTTTGAAAATCATGGTAATGTTGCAGAATGTGTGCGAAAATTGCGTACGGATTTTGGAAAAAAGGAAGCACCGTCAGATCCGTATGTTCGTTATCTTGTGAAAAAAGTGAAAGATAGAGGTGGGTCACTCAGTGCTGTGCTATGGCACTGTGCTGACTCTCTGCAGTGTGCCATGTGTGCTAACATACTACATTGACTCACATAGTGAGTCACGATGAAGACCAGCACTTTTGCGCTTAAAGTGTCTATTATGTATTGTGTGACACTCAGTAGTGAGCATGTGTGCTAGTACACTACGTTGACACACATAGTGGCACACCCAGTAAAGTTGGTTTTTGTTTCACTTTGGTTCACTTGCTATAATTGACAATATGCAATTTGTTTTATAGCCTATCCGCATTGAGTGCAACAAGAACCGAGCGCCAACTGTCAGTTTTTATTTACATCAGTGTTAACCCCGTACTACACACGCGTGTGAAGCAACCTTCGTCTTTTTACGTAAACACGAAAGAGTAAATGAGACAAATGCGGTTGCTGTGGTCGCAGCTGATTTGCATGTATTTCTTATGGGACGAATATTCGACTGCTTTTGCTTTTCGACTGCGAAGTGCTTTTTTCGACTGTGACACAACTGTGCTAGCACAGTGTGCTGACTCCTAAGGGTGCACATGTGCTAGTGAGTCAGCACACCAAAAATTGTGCTATTGTCACCCACCTCTAGTGAAAGAAACTGGCATCCTCATCGATAAACCAAAGCGTGAAAAGCCAAAAACAGTGCGCACACTCGAGAATATTGCTGCTGTAGCAGAAAGTGTGCGTGAAGCGGCATCAACATCAATTCACCGTCGTTCTCAACAATTGAACATTTCGGAAACATCATTGAGACGAATTTTGCATAAAGACCATGGTATGACGCCATAGAAAGTCCAATTGGTTCAGGAGTTGAAGCCAACTGACCATCCAATGCGTTTTCGCTTCGCTGAGTGGGCCTGCGATCGACTTACAGAAGATGCCGATTTTGCCAAAAAAATCATCTTTTCAGATGAAGCTCATTTTGATCTTGGCGGGTATGTAAACAAGCAAAATTGTCGCATTTGGGGCACAGAAAACCCACCAAATACATTGAAAAGCCGATGCACCCAAAACGAGTCACTGTTTGGTGCGGATCTTGGTCCAGAGGCATAATTCGAAAATGAGCAAGGAGTGGCCATTACAGTCAATGGCCATCATTATCGGGCCATGTTGAATGAATTTTTGTTCACAAAAATTGAAGAGGAGGATATTGGCAACATTTGGTTTCAACAGGACGGCGCTACGTGCCACACAGCCAAGATCGCATTATCAGCCGCAGAGCTGGTGTGGTTTGGCCACCTCGGAGCTGCGATTTGACACCGTTAGACTATTATTTGTGGGGTGCCTTCAAAGATTAGTGTTACGCCGACAAGCCAGAGACAATTGACGCTTTAAAGCAGTGGTGTCGTGGCAGTGAGCTGGATTAAAAAGTAAAAATTAAAAAAAAAAAAAAATTAGATCTTTGATGGCGATGAAAAAATTAAAAACAAAAACAACATGTGCTAATGTAGTCCTTATAAAATAAAAAACAAGCAAAATTGAAAATGTCACAACGAAAAAACTAGCCACCACTTGAGTGTGCGCTATTAGAAAATACCAACAAAATATACACAGCATCAATAACCTTAATATCTTTCGACGCGAGTAAACAATAACAATGCTATGCAAACTTTTTTTCTTGCTGTCACAGTGCGATGCGCCGACAGTCATTTCTTCGAATTACAACAAACACTGAAATATTGAAGTTGTTGTAAGTGAGCTAAAAGAGCTAATTGAGCTATGGGATTTACAACTCTGCTTTAAAGGACAATATTCGTGAAGCCATTGGTGAAATACAACTGCACACAATCGATAATGTGCTTAAAAATTGGACCTATCGTGTAGGCTACTGCATGGCCAGCCGAGTCAGCCATTTGAATGAAATTATTTTCCATTATTAACCGGAAGGATTGTACATTCAAATAAAAAAAGAAATTTGAGAAAATATTCAGTTGGTTTTTTTTATAGCATTTTAAAAAAAAAAAGTTATTTGGCGGACCCTTTATTTTCTGTGATTCTGTCTTTTTTTTAAATTATTATTACCATTAAATGGGCTGAAATGGTGAATTAATTAATTTTGAAAAAATGTCCTAGATCAATGCAAAGGACAAACATGAATAAAAAACTATATGAACAAATTTAAAATGTTGACTTTAAATGCGTTTATTGGGACCGAACTTCATTGTACGTCAAATCTAAGTCCGGAATCAATTTCCATAGCTAGTTTAACATAGAAGTAGGTACTTTTGTTTTTTTTTCGTAAATTTTAAATGCATTAGAAAAATTTAAATATATTTCATCTAAAATTACTCTCTGAAAACCAGATTTTCGAACAGAACCGGGCAATTTTTGACAATTATTGAACTTTTAAGAGCTCTAATTACTTCATTTGCAATTTCAAAAACTTTAACAGAATCCATACATATGTGACTTGCTTTAATGTACAAACATAAAGTTAAATTATATCTGAAGTAAAAAATATTTATATGAGTTGAACGTACTTCATTAATATTTCATAAAAATATCTACACATGTGGCAAAAAGTAAAGCAACCGCAAATCAATATAAGCCAAGGGATACAAGATATAATGAAATTATTTCAGAAATTGTCTTCTGTTGTTGATGTTAAGCATAATTTTTTGCTTGTGCCTCTTAGGCAGTGTTAATAAGTCGTTCACTTTGTAAGCTTTTACAAAGGAAAAATTAAAAAAAAAAAATGCTTCAAGGTGATGACTACGCGTTAAAGCGGTTAGCAACAATTATCTTTATTATTTTTTTTTATACAAATAGGGGAGAAAACAAAATTTTATGGCTTTTGTTGTTTTTGTTATTTTTTATCTTTTTATTTTAACATTGACAAATTGTTGCGCCTTAAAAATGGCTGACACTTTGACGGATATTTTTTTTTCTGCTGCTCATTTGAACCCTTTCGATGAGGGTGCGTTTTTCTAACTTGTCAATGTAATTTTGGCGGTAACCACAGAGTGGCATTTGGTGGTATTATTATTAAATTTTTACTCATTCATTAACAACAATGTTTTAATTTGTATGAACAAGCTGCGACGGAAACAGGATGGCAAGCAATTTGGCGGTTTAATTTTTCAAAGTAAACGTTTGCCAAGCGACAATGTTTTGGAGAGATGCCTTAAAGCAAAAAGGAGCACGTTGAAAATTTATTAACTTTGTTAATAAAAATAAAATTATCTAAAAATTTGTCTTTATTCTAGAGCTACGAGTACTAAGCATTGAATATGGGAGAAAATTTAAAGCTTTTTATTTTGATGCCTCATTTAACTGTCGTCTTAAAATTTAGCTGAAAAATCTGAATGACGAATAAAAAAAAGAAATCTTCACTTTGGATGCGACATTTTGTTTTTTTTTGAAGAGGATTCAAGCACAAATATAATAATTTTCTCAACAGGCAAGCGTCTGCCGACATCTAGTGTTGAAACTTTTTGCTCTACGGTATTTACTTTGTATGCAAAGCTATACGAGTATAGCGACGTAACCAAAGATAAAATTGATGTGGGATCATGAAAATATGTCATCACATAAATCATGAAATAAATATATGCAAGAGTAAGGAAATTATGACATTTCATATGTAAACGATGGAAGTAAATGTCGTTAATAGCTAAAAAGTTTACGTCAGGCATAATAAAAACCATCCGAAAGATATCGCATTATAAAGTGACCAATACTTAAGATGAAAAAAAGGCTATTTGGTTTAATAAAACATTAAAATTTAATAAGCTATTTTCTTTCAAACTTAAGTACCATATAAGCAACATAAGGCATATAATACAATCTAAAACGTAAAGAAAAAAATTATATACTTTGACAACAGCTTCTGGTAGAAGAGGCAAAAATAAATATGTTGTATAGCGGGCTTTATTAACGCTAATGTTATGCCCAATATAATTGGTTGATAGTTGGAGGGTGGAAAGATGAAGCAGTGTCAGTGAAGATTTGTTTTAAATTTATTGTTTCAAAATATTACAGTCCGACTGACACCGCAAAAAAAGAACAAAAACCGGCCAAGGGGCTTAAGGATAACCCCTTAGAACGAAAAAGGTGGAATTTTTTTCTAAAAAATCAAAGTTTGTTAAAAATCCTGGCCATGTCTTATTTTGTGGAATATATGTTATATTAAAATATTGTGGAAATCCAATGGACTTAAGTTTAAGTAGAATTAAATTGTGTGGTAACTTATCAAATAAAAATAAATAAATAACTGGCCATTTCAGTCCTTGAAAGGACTTTGACCTAGCTTCTTATGATAAATTGTGTTGTGTGTGTTATTAAGTTTGTACACAATTGACCGAGAACCGGACCTACATGCTTAACGCCGACTCCGAACGGCGATGAACGGAATGTTCTCGTTCTCAAGAAGCTTTACATGGCATTTTGATTACTCTCTGAGGTTTGCCATTGTCTGCAGAGAGGTGGCGGCCGTACAGAAAAATTATTTTAATTCAAATAATTTTCTGTCGCTGCTGGGGTTTGAACCTGGGTTTCCAAAGTTCGTTGACATAGCGGCCACGCACTTTAACCAACTACGCCACGGACGCCACAACTTATCAAATGCCTTGCTAAAATCAGTGTAGATGCAGTCGACTTGGCAACCAGATTCGATGGTATTTGAGCAAAACGTTGTAAAATCGAGTGGATTAGATACTGTAGATCTGCCATTAACAAAACCATGCTGATGAGTTGTTATGACTTCACGGCAGTGAATTTTTACCCGATCATACACGATTCGCTCAAAATGGTTTTAGAATCGATGACAGTTTAGCAATGGGTTTGTAGTTAATAACATCATTTCTGCAACCTTTTTTATAAATAGGACTAATAAATTATTTTTTCCAAACTGTGGAAAATAACTTTCGTTTTTAGATTTATTAAATAACAAAGAAAATGGGGTTGACACAAAATTGAACCGCATTGATTTAACAATGCTGCAGGAATTATATCGGGTCCAGCGCTAAAATCTTCATCGATCGAACCAATATATTTTAAAATATCCTCTGAGGTAAAGGATAAAGACTCCAAAGAAACTCTGGGTGTAGAATTCATATATTCAAAATACTCCATATCTGGATGAAAAGAATCTGAACTAAATAATTCCTTAAAAAGATTGGCAAATAGGCCACTTATTGTGACAGGATCGTCTATAAATCCATTTTGGGTCTTATAAGATGAAGGAAACCCGTCAGATTTCTTCTTAGTATTAATGAATCCCCAGAATCTCTTTGCATCAGACAATATTCTCAGCTAAATATTATATAAATACTCGTGATATAATGTAGCTGGCTGATTTTCAAATTCCAGAAACAAACGTTTGTAGGTTTCCAGGTCATTTGAGTCCAAGCTACAGACATATTTTTTCCAGGTCCTGTTCATATAGTTGCGAAGGGTTTTTAATTCCCTTGTGTTTCAGGGGTATGCTGAGCTTTTTGAGCAAATTTGAGGCTATACGGCACTGACTGAAAAATCATAGCATAGAGCTCCAAATAAAAAAATTAATGGATTCATCAAGGTTATGTCCATTAATGTATTCTAAAATATAATTCAAACTAGTTTTTTCCTTATCAAGATAAGTACCGGAAAATGTTGCAATGCCTTCAGCGTTATTATTTCTAAACCATCTAGTACTCGAAACATAATGGTCATTCATAAATTACGTGACCGATTTTTAATTTTTTTTTACCCTTCTCCTGTACTCTTTGTAGTGCATTTCAAAAACACTCCCCTCCACCACCATAAAGTAAAGTAGTATATGAAATAAAAAAATTAATTGATTAAAAAATATTCAAAAATAGAAAAAATAACTGTCGAAAAGCAAGTAAAGAAAAATTATGCACTTACTATACTTGCCAATAGTCAAAAGTCAATTTAGACGGTCAAACATGATGATGTGTGATGAAAATGGTTTGATATGTTGGGTTGTATTAATTTAAATTTTTTTTTTTTTTTTTATTTTTGGTCACATTACTATATCTGAGACCCCCTCCCCCCAATCGTTACTTATCGTAGTACATTTTAAAACCTCTCTCTCTACTAAATTGGTAACGTAATTTATGAATGGCGTCCGTGGCGTAGTTGGTTAAAGTGCGTGGCCGCTATGTCAAAGAACTTTGGAAACCCAGGTTCGAACCCTAGCAGCGACAGAAAATTATTTGAATTAAAATAATTTTTCTGTACGGCCGCCACCTCTCTGCAGACACTGGCAAACCTCAGAGAGTAATCAAAATGCCATGTAAAGCTTCTTGAGAACGAGAACTTTCCGTTCATCGCCGTTCGGAGTCGGCGTTAAGCATGTAGGTCCGGTTCTCGGTCAATTGTGGACAAACTTAATAACACGCACAAAACAAATGATCATAAGAAGCTAGGTCAAAGTCCTTTCAAGGGCTGAAATGGCCAGTTATTTATTTATTTTTTAATTTATGAATGACCCCATACTTACTGCGGAAATTTGAGCTCATTCGGCTCAGTAGTTTTGGAGTCTTTTACAGCGTTCTGTATTGTACATTTTTTGCATTTTTCATTTCCCAGTAGCAGGATATTACCAAGTAGTAACTTCATTCTTACTTCTATGTTCTTTGTCTTTTACTTCCATAGCTTTTCTGTATCATAAATTTGGCATATATGGGTTGAGACACACCCCCTTGTCCAATGCATGTCAACTTTTCTAGTAGAAGGACATCACCAAATGGTATCTTCATTCTGAGTTTCAATGTTCTGTGACTTTTACTTCTATAGCTATTCTGTATCGTAAACGTGGCTTATATGGGAGGAGCCACACCCCGTTTTCGAATGCCCGTGCCAGTTTTTCAGTAGAAAGACCTTCATTGTTATACGATATTTAGTTTCAAAGCAATTCGACATCATAAATTTGGCCTGTGTGGCCAAATTCCCCCTTGTCTAATGTTCGCTCAAATATATAGTAACTGCCTCTTGGGCCCATAGCATCTACATATCCAGTTTCACTATCAAAACATGAACAACTCAGGAATAATAATAATTTCCAAAAAGTGGGCGTATATATATAGTAAGACCACGCCCATTTTTAGTATAGTTGCCGACAGTAACCATACGAACTTATTTACCAAATTCTAGTCTAATACGACCAAAACCGTCTACAATATAGCATTTTTATTGATTCGTGGGCGGTAAAAGGGGGTATGGAAAAAAGAGGTATAGAACATTTTTACTATGCCTATATTTTTCGAGCAAATGCAAACTAAAGTGAGACTTGCCAAATTATTCCAATAATCCATTTATTTCCAATTTTCCTTGCAAATATTTCCCCATATACACCATATGTGCGCACCTGTATTTGTTCGCACCTGTACTGTTGTATAAGTTCATTAAAATGCCTTTAATTCATGAATCAATACACACACAAAGACCGTTTATACATGAAAACCTTCGTATTGACGTCACCTTTCATGGAAAATTTCGTCCAGAAACGAAATCGGTTCACGCATTACAGAGAAATTACTGAGAACACAATGCAATTTATTTTTATATATATAGATAGAAGATTGCAATCAAGTAAACAATTCAGCTTTAAAAAGTCAGCTTTTTTAAAGTTGAATTCATAAACCTTATCGATTGAACTCGAATTTACTATGCTCTCTCTGTCCGATTTATCTCAAATGCTCAATGGTGGATGGCATTCATCTACAATAGTCAGAGCATGGAAGGCCCTTTTAACAATCACATTGTTATTGTCCGTAGTTAAGACCAGGTCAAGAAGTCTTTCAAGACTATTATAAATACAACTAACTTGTTGTAAGTCAGAACATATATTGTCAACAAATATATGTTCTTGGTGGGTCTCCGAATTTGATGCACAAAAATATCATCGTATCATCGTCGGAAGAATGCCATTTTAAGCCAGACAGATTGCAATTGCCCAACAGTAAAATATCGTCATTAACGTCAAGTAGATTTTTTATATATTCTATGCAGTCCGCAAGACTTGTATATACTTTTGCACTGCTCTTTGGAGGAACATATGCATTAATAACATATACATTGGAATTGCAATGTATAACCTTAACGCATATAATTTCGATATTAGAAGAGCAGGGAATAGCAATTAAAGAACTAAAGGAATTCTTTACAGCTAAGAGGACATCACCACCAACAGCAGAAATATTGCCAGTATGTCTATCCCTTCTAAAAACTTGAAAACTATTGTCAAACAATTCCATATTGACTTGGATCCGCTCTGTGGATGCTTCCGTTCAGCCATGTTTCTGTTAACGCGGGAATATGCTCAGAGATATCCCATTTTGAGAGTAAAGGGATAGTATATTTAGTTTTTTTGGGTCTGATGGGCGATTTTATTCGTCCTTCTAGACTTATTTTTAGGCGTAAACTCAGAAACGAGAATATTATCGGCCCACATTTTAGATTTAAGGACAGATGCAAACTCTTCAGCTGCAACCGTTAGAATAAAGGAGGCGTGGGAAGGCTTGTTATTATATTTTTTTTTTCATGAACAGAATGCATTTTCACTAAATAATATATTTTTCTTGACAAATGTCAATACATTTTCAATTGTTGTGTCGGGCTGAAGACATGAAATGAATAAGAGTTTTCGCCTCGAAACTGCCCTTAAATTAATTATTGGGTCATTGGGCTCGGTTGAAATCTCACTTGGACTATTAGCCAATGGAGGAGTATAGGAAGGAGGTGAAGAAATAATTGTTACTTACTTATCTGGCGCTTACAACCGAAGGTCGGTTTTGGCCTCGTATAAGAAATTGCGCCAGCCATTTCTGTTTTTCGCTTGCTGGCGCCAGTTGGAAACACCAAGTGTAGTCAGGTTATCCAACACCTGATCCTTCCAACGAAGATGTGGGCGTCCTCTTCTGCGTTGACCACCACCGGGCACCGAATCGAATATTTTTTTCGCGGGAGCGTCGTTTTCCATTTGCTCAACATGACCTAGCCAGCGGAGCCGCTCGATTTTAATACGCTTAACTATGTCGATGTCAGCGCACAGCTCATATAGCTCGTGGTTCCATCGAATTCGGTACTCGCCATTGACGCAGATTGGACCGAACATCTTACGAAGGATCTTTCTTTCGATGGCTCCCAAAGTCTTTTCATCAGAACTACTCAACGTTCAGGTTTGTGCTGCATATAATAGGACGGGCATGATTAGTGACTTATAGAGCGTGTGTTTTATTCGTCGAGAGAGGGCTCTGCTTCTCAATTGCCTACTCAGCCCAAAGTAACACCTGTTGGCAAGAGTTACCCTTCGCTTTATCTCAATACTGACATCGTTGAAAGAGTTTACGCTGGATCCCAGGTAGACGAAGTCCTTAACGACCTCGAAGGAGATGTTGTCAACAGTGACGTGGTTTCCAAGACGCTGGGACTGTTTATTTGCTGACACTAGGTATTTCGTCTTATCTGCGTTCACTACAAGACCCATTCGACTCGACTCTTTCGCTAACCTGGAGAATGCTGCGCTGACTTCGCGCGTATTATGGCCAATGATATCGATATCATCAGCATACGCCAGCAGCATAATACTTTTGTAGAATATCGTGCCACTGCGTCTCAAATCAGCAGCTCGGATGATCTTCTCCATCATTAGGTTGAAAAAGTCGCACGATAAGGAATCACCTTGTCTGAAACCTCGTTTGGTATCGAAGGGAGGAGTGAGGTCCTTCCCGATTTTAACTGTGCTGCTGGTGTTGCTCAGTGTCATTCTGCAAAGATGGATGAGCTTTGCAGGAATACCAAATTCAGACATGGTGGAATATAGATGATCCCTTATTGGACTGTCGAAGGCGGCTTTGTAATCGACAAAAAGATGGTGTGTGTCGATTTGTTTTTCTAGGGTCTTCTCCAAGATTTGTCGTAGCGTAAATATCTGGTCTATGGTGGATTTATCAGGTCTGAAGCTACACTGGTAAGGTCCAATCAGCTGGTTTACGATGGGCTTCAGTCTTTCACATAAGAAATAATTGTATTATTGTTTATTGAAGGCATAGCTGAGGGCAGCCTGGCCTGAAGAGGGTTTGAGGACGCTTACGACGCTTATTATTTTTATTTTTATTTTCATTTTTATTTTTATTTTTCCTCTTCTTCAAGACGTCAACTATCTCAACGAGACTATTTTAAATGAAATAACAGATCCATTATTCACATTTAAATCAGTGGGTGCAATCATTAATCAGGATCAGGTGGAGAATTATCCCACCGAATTTATAAGCGCACTCTATTTGCCAGGAACACTACCACATGCATTGCAACTAAAAATTGGAGCGCCTGTTATTATGTTTCGCAACATCAACCAAACAAAACTTTGTAATGGCACAAGGCTTGCCGTACAAAAAAAAAAAATATTGAGAATTTTGATAGAAGAAATCATTTTGAATGGAAAATTTAAAGGCGAAGACGTTTTCCATCCCAATGATTCCATCAGATGTGCCATTTAAATTTAAGTGTCTTTAATTTCCTGTTCGCTTTGCATTCGCCGTTACCATCAATAAGTCGCAAGGACAATCTTAGCAAATGTTCGGTATCAATTTGGAAAATCTCGTTTTCTCGCATGGCCAACTTTGCGTTGCTTGCTTCCGAGTCGAAAAAGCATCTGCACTATTTGTTTTCACGAGCGATGGTGAAAAAAGGCCAAGCATTGCAATAAATGTTTTAATTTTATTTGCCTAGCGAAGCGGGTGGGGGTTCAGCTAGTTTTTTTTTTAAGAAATTTTATTTATTTTATGTCGTTAAAACCCTTCTCCTTCATTAATAAATAAACAAAAAGCAACCTCAGCGGAAGAACATCTCATATTGTTACATATATTAAATTTATCAGACACACAAAATTAGAATTATTACCGAGTCGTTTTTTTCTTTTCTTCCTAGCTCGTGAAAACCACAAGGTTGCGTGAAATTAATTCTGTTACAAAAGCTTCTAAGTATTTAACATTTCAGCTTAATTCAATGTTACATTTAAGCATTTTGACAAGATAAAGATTGCAGTGTATTGCGTAATTCATAGATATACAACATACGGTTGTTTATTTATAAGCTCCACATAAATATTATGCTTTTTTTTCGCTTAAGCTCTCAAAGTAGGGCAGATAAAAATACAAGATGAAAGCAAATGAGCAATGATAGCAACTCGACCACTTGCGTCCAAGATTTCATTATGTTTTATTCCCGACATTAATATAAATTACTTCAGAATTTTATTTTTTTTAATTTAAAGTAGATTGAAGCTGATTTGCATGCTATAAGCTATGCTAATAAAATTTTTATTCTTCACCAAGTGGCATGTAGAAGAGATCCTTAGGCATTTCATTACTAATCTGTATAATAATTTCAGTTTTAATAATGAATTATTTAATTGTATTTATAAGCTTTTTAGGATCGATAAGATTGTGGCATTATTTCCACATTTTTCCCAAAATTGCTAACTCTTGGCTTAAGAGATTCTGATAAAAGATAAAAAAGATGCAATAAATGGCGGTGTTTGAAATATTTTTAGGCCAGAGTAATATTTAATATGGCTCAATATTAAATTTTGCAATTTCCTAAAATAATTGGAGTTAGAAAATTTCTAACTGTGATGTTTTTAATAGTTGTTGTGTTTACAGAACTATAAGAAAATTTTTAAGAAATACTTAAACAAATTATTTTTAATTTCGATCATCCTTTTTTATTGATTTTTTATGGCCCTTCTAAAAAAAACCGTATTAAAAAAATAAATAAATAATTTTATATAAAAAAAAAAGAGTTGGCTGTGCCGTGGACACACCCGTAGGTTTTGACGTGACGAAGTTTCTTGCTGTTGTTGTTAATGTTGATGTTGATGTTGATGTTGACGTTGATGTTGATGTTGATGTTGATGTTGATGTTGATGTTGATGCTGATGCTGATGTTGATCTTGATGTTGATGTTGATGTTGATGTTGATGTTGATGTTGATGTTGATGTTGATGTTGATGTTGATGTTGATGTTGATGTTGATGTTGATGTTGATGTTGATGTTGATGTTGATGTTGATGTTGATGTTGATGTTGATGTTGATGTTGATGTTGATGTTGATATTGATGTTGATGTTGATGTTGATGTTGATGTTGACGTTTATGTTGATGTTGATGTTGATGTTGATGTTGATTTTGATGTTGATGTTGATGTTGATGTTGATGTTGCTGTTGCTGTTGATGTTGCTGTTGATGTTGATGTTGATGTTGATGTTGGTGTTGATGTTGATGTTGATGTTGATGTTGATGTTGATGTTGATGTTGATGTTGATGTTGATGTTGATGTTGATGTTGATGGTGATGTTGATGTTGATGTTGATGTTGATGTTGATGTTGATGTTGATGTTGATGTTGATGTTGATGTTGATGTTGATGTTGATGTTGATGTTGATGTTGATGTTGATGTTGATGTTGATGTTGATGTTGATGTTGATGTTGATGTTGATGTTGATGTTGATGTTGATGTTGATGTTGATGTTGATGTTGATGTTGATGTTGATGTTGATGTTGATGTTGATGTTGATGTTGATGTTGATGTTGATGTTGATGTTGATGTTGATGTTGATGTTGATGTTGATGTTGATGATGATGTTGATGTTGATGTTGATGTTGATGTTGATGTTGATGTTGATGTTGATGTTGATGTTGATGTTGATGTTGATGTTGGTGTTGATGTTGATGTTGATGTTGGTGTTGATGTTGATGTTGATGTTGATGTTGATGTTGATGTTAATGTTGATGTTGATGTTGATGTTGATGTTGATGTTGATGTTGATGTTGATGTTGATGTTGATGTTGATGTTGATGTTGATGTTGATGTTGATGTTGATGTTGATGTTGATGTTGATGTTGATGTTGATGTTGATGTTGATGTTGATGTTGATGTTGATGTTGATGTTGATGTTGATGTTGATGTTGATGTTGATGTTGATGTTGATGTTGATGTTGATGTTGATGTTGATGTTGATGTTGATGTTGATGTTGATGTTGATGTTGATGTTGATGTAGATGTTGATGTTGATGTTGATGTTGATGTTGATGTTGATGTTGATGTTGATGTTGATGATAATGTTGATGTTGATGTTGATGTTGATGTTGATGTTGATGTTGATGTTGATGTTGATGTTGATGTTGATGTTGATGTTGATGATGATGTTGATGTTGATGTTGATGTTGATGTTGATGTTGATGTTGATGTTGATGTTGATGTTGATGTTGATGTTAATGTTAATGTTGATGTTGATGTTGATGTTGATGTTGATGTTGATGTTGATGTTGATGTTGATGTTGATGTTGATGTTGATGTTGATGTTGATGTTGATGTTGATGTTGATGTTGATGTTGATGTTGATGTTGATGTTGATGTTGATGTTGATGTTGATGTTGATGTTGATGTTGATGTTGATGTTGATGTTGATGTTGATGTTGATGTTGATGTTGATGTTGATGTTGATGTTGATGTTGATGTTGATGTTGATGTTGATGTTGATGTTGATGTTGATGTTGATGTTGATGTTGATGTTGATGTTGATGTTGATGTTGATGTTGATGTGGATGTTGATGTTGATGTTGATGTTGATGTTGATGTTGATGTTGATGTTGATGTTGATGTTGATGTTGATGTTGATGTTGATGTTGATGTTGATGTTGATGTTGATGTTGATGTTGATGTTGATGTTGATGTTGATGTTGATGTTGATGTTGATGTTGATGTTGATGTTGATGTTGATGTTGATGTTGATGTTGATGTTGATGTTGATGTTGATGTTGATGTTGATGTTGATGTTGATGTTGATGTTGATGTTGATGTTGATGTTGATGTTGATGTTGATGTTGATGTTGATGTTGATGTTGATGTTGATGTTGATGTTGATGTTGATGTTGATGTTGATGTTGATGTTGATGTTGATGTTGATGTTGATGTTGATGTTGATGTTGATGTTGATGTTGATGTTGATGTTGATGTTGATGTTGATGATAATGTTGATGTTGATGTTGATGTTGATGTTGATGTTGATGTTGATGTTGATGTTGATGATGATGTTGATGTTGATGTTGATGTTGATGTTGATGTTGATGTTGATGTTGATGTTGATGTTGATGTTGATGTTAATGTTGATGTTGATGTTGATGTTAATGTTAATGTTGATGTTGATGTTGATGTTGATGTTGATGTTGATGTTGATGTTGATGTTGATGTTGATGTTGATGTTGATGTTGATGTTGATGTTGATGTTGATGTTGATGTTGATGTTGATGTTGATGTTGATGTTGATGTTGATGTTGATGTTGATGTTGATGTTGATGTTGATGTTGATGTTGATGTTGATGTTGATGTTGATGTTGATGTTGATGTTGATGTTGATGTTGATGTTGATGTTGATGTTGATGTTGATGTTGATGTTGATGTTGATGTTGATGTTGATGATAATGTTGATGTTGATGTTGATGTTGATGTTGATGTTGATGTTGATGTTGATGTTGATGATGATGTTGATGTTGATGTTGATGTTGATGTTGATGTTGATGTTGATGTTGATGTTGATGTTGATGTTGATGTTGATGTTGATGTTAATGTTGATGTTGATGTTGATGTTAATGTTGATGTTGATGTTGATGTTGATGTTGATGTTGATGTTGATGTTGATGTTGATGTTGATGTTGATGTTGATGTTGATGTTGATGTTGATGTTGATGTTGATGTTGATGTTGATGTTGATGTTGATGTTGATGTTGATGTTGATGTTGATGTTGATGTTGATGTTGATGTTGATGTTGATGTTGATGTTGATGTTGATGTTGATGTTGATGTTGATGTTGATGTTGATGTTGATGTTGATGTTGATGTTGATGTTGATGTTGATGTTGATGTTGATGTTGATGTTGATGTTGATGTTGATGTTGATGTTGATGTTGATGTTGATGTTGATGTTGATGTTGATGTTGATGTTGATGTTGATGTTGATGTTGATGTTGATGTTGATGTTGATGTTGATGTTGATGTTGATGTTGATGTTGATGTTGATGTTGATGTTGATGTTGATGTTGATGTTGATGTTGATGTTGATGTTGATGTTGATGTTGATGTTGATGTTGATGTTGTTGTTGGTGTTGCTTTTGTTTTTCTTTTTTTATTTGCTTCTTCACTGGTTGTGCGTTTCCTCGTTTCATTAACTTTGTCTTAGCTGCATGCAATAAATCCAGCAAAAATGATGCATATGCGTCACATTAGGCGGTTCCCTGAGGGGCTTCATGACGCTATCAATTTTTTTTTTGTTATTTTTATCATGTGCTCGAAGTCCTCACTTTCATTTTCGTTCCTTAAAATTTACCGTTACGCCAGTAGTCACCTAGTTAAAATTCCATGCAACGTTTTTTCATGGTGGTAGCATTTTTACTCCATTATGTGGTTACCACCCTAAAATTTTTTTATATTTTAGTTGTGAGGCGTAATAAGACATCTATGCTGTCGTAAAACAAAATTTAGCGCAGCACGTCTCCTGAGTGAGTAATAATTCCATGCAACAATATTACATTTCTGTTACATATGCTGCTATATTCACGACCTGGTAAAGTCAAAAATTGTTTTTTATTTTTATCGTAAGGCCAGGTATATCTTTAATTTTCGTTTTTACACATTTATCGTAGCTTACATACTCACCTAGTAAAAATTCAATGCAACGCCGCTGCATGAATGTTGCATTGTCAATCTTTGAACGACTCTCCCTGTTTCCCCATGACATCAGAAATATTTTTTCTAATTTAGTTGTGAGTGCTTGGAACAGGTCTTTATTGGTGTATCATATTTTTAATCCTAGGGCTAATACTCAGCGAGTAATAATTCCATTTAAGAAATTTTCAGTTGCCTTGCTTAAGTAGCTCCCACCGCGTCCTGATGTCGTTTTGCAATTTTGTTTTGTTTTTGTAATGAAGTCAAAGAATTAACCTTTACGGTCGTACCATTTGTTTATTCATAGCTCTTATACTCAGCGAGTAACAATTCACTTTTGAAAAACTTCATTTTTCAACTTTTTTGGAAGCCTGCGCGGTAAAACGTAACTTTGTCACGTCAAAATTAATATAAAAAAATACAATCTCTTACTTTCAAAATATCTGCTCTCGAATACAGTAAAAAAAAATTGATGATTAATGATGACGAAAATTGTGACTTTTGACCAAAGGACTTAGCTCTTGAACCATTGTGTAAGATAACTAATTTCAAAACTTGAATTTAAACTGAAAATAGTTCGTTCTTTTACTATTTCTAATGTGTTATTTCACACATCTGTTAACCGTATCATCGACTTTATGTTTCTTAACATTAATCATTGTGAACAGCTAAGAATAAGCATCCAACAATGAGTATCCTTTCAACTTAAATATTTTGCAGAAACTTTCATGTGACAAAAGAAAAAAGATGCATATCATTGACATCTGTGCTCTATTTCACCATGTTACAAATTTGTGAATTGTAAGAAAATTTCAACAAAATTGTAAAAAATCAATAATTTTCGTATCACCACTATTGTACAAATTGTGAACTAAAGTTGTAAAATACAAATCACAAATTTGTCTTTTATAATAAATTTGTTGATATTTGTTTCACCAAATGCGACTTGAAGTTGTAGATTACAACTCCCAAATATGTAAATTGTTTACAAATTTTTACTTTCCCGTTTCACTAAACTGTTGTTTGATCACAAATTAATACAATTTGTATGCATTTTTTACAAGTAAAAAATCGTGTGTAAATTATTTACAAGTAAGTTGCGCTGGCGAATATATAGCAGCTCGAGTTATAGCAGTGAAGAGGTTAAAAAATGTAAAAGTAGTATATAAAATGTGTCACTCCGTTTGTAACGCCCATAAAGAGGCGTGGTAGGTATAGTAAAGTATAAATATTCTTGATCAACATAACAACCCGACTCGATTTAGTCATTTCCGTCTGTCTGTCCGTCTGTTCTCCGTCTGTCTGTGTGTGATCACGGCTATCGCCGCAATTTTCAAGCTATCATCACAAAATTGATATTACAGCTTCTATTTTAAAAATAAAGATCATGTTCGAAAATGAGCCAAATCGGATGAAAACCACGCCTACCTCCAATACAAAGTGACTTTATCAAAAAGGTAAAATCTCTTTTAATTTCACAAAAATTATTATATGGACTTGAAAGTTATCAAATGAGCTTTGATATTTAACATGCACTTTGAGTATGAAATTCAATAAAATTGGGTGTAAACCACGCCTACCTCTGATACAAAGTGACTTTATCGAAAAACAAAGCGAATATTTTACGTTAAAGTTACGACGAAAATGTTTTTATTAATATTTTATTGGCTACTAAAGACTTTGAATATACTTCAGTTCGGCCGTGGGGGTATTTTAACTTCGGCCCAGTCGAAGATTATTTCTTACAAGTTATATCATGAAACAGAAAAAAATGTAATTTTCTCAGAAAATTTTCCAAAAAGTATTTCTATACTGTTTTGAGTATACTTTATTTTGTCAGCTCATACAAAATACATACCCACTGACTGCCACAAATTTGTAAAAACTGCTTTTGCTGACATGTTTCTCTTAATTTTGAACAACAGTAAAAATTGTGGAATTGTAATTCGCAATTTTATTTTTACAACTTGTAGCTTGGTAATTAAAAACTTGTGAAATTGCTTCTTATTTAGTGAAATATTGATTTGTGATTCGTGCAATGAATTTGACGCTTCACAAATTTGTAATTGTGATTAACAAGTACAATTTTGTGATTGTAATTTGTATTTGGTGAAATAGGGCACTGGCTGCATTAATCTTATTACTAAAGCAGTAGTTTTACTCCAACAATATTTTCTCTATTCTGTAAACCGTTGCGTATGAGTAACATACAATCAACAATTTGTACGCAGCACAGTGGTTTCTGAGTGGAAGAATGCTAATATGAATAATTTTGAGATTTCAAAATATTAACGATGCTTTCAGAAAGTACATAAAATAACTTTTTTTCTACAAACAATTTTTTCATTTCTGTTGACGTTTAGTAGTCAAAATAAGCATCCAAATTTAACAATCTTTTCAAGAAAAAAATAAAAATAAAAAAAAAAATAAATAAAGAGAGAGAGGGTGTACTCGACCAAGATGACGAATTGATTGCGTCGATAATTGGCGAAGTTGTTTTGGTGTCTTCAGATCTTGCATCAGTCAGCCTCTTGGAATTTTTTGATTATGCTACGCACACACGTCTCAGAAGGAACACGATTACCAGGAATTTTTTCGTTATAAAATTCAATGAATTCTGTTATTTTTGCCCTGTGTTGCAGGCCATGGTAAAATTCCAGCATTTATAAATGACTAATGGCAGTCATTTGACAACTGCCAAACGACCAGCTCTGTGCAAATAATATGCTCTTGTAAATATGGTTAAATGTTGGCGTGTCACACCCGATTGTTGTACACTCTTGGATAATAGCCGTTTAACCTACGTTCCGAATTTTACAATTTTTTTTTTTTTACAGAAAGGTTTTCAATGTTAGAGATGAAACCACTTTGTGCTGATGCGTATTTTTGGCTTGCTGGGTACACTTTCGGCTCTGCACACCATTGCGTATGTGTTACTTTAATAGTATAATTAATGGAAATAAATGAAAATTCATCCAAATTAATTTGAATTTCATGAAAACAGTTCTGTTATTAAGAAAACGAAAATTGCACTATAAGCGAAATTATTAATAATGTATTCTATGTCACTCCTTTTTTCTCTATTATTATCCTGGCTGAACACATTGTCCTAAGTGTGCTCTTAAATTACTTGGTAAACAGCAACATCTGATATTAATATATTTCTACATGTGAGCTTGCTACGTGTGTGTGTGTGTGTGTGTGTTAGTGAATATGTATGAGTATTTCATAAATGAAGCATTTGAGCATATATTGTTGTTTGTGTGTTCGTCATCCTAGCAAAATCATCCATCAACTAAATTACTTTCGTATATCGTGAATTTTCTGTTGCAGAAGCACGAATATATATATATGTATATATTTTATGTATATATATATATATATAAAAATATAAATATATAAGTGTGTATGTGTATCTATGTGTGTGCCTGTTATTGTATAAAAAGTGTTCAAAATAACGACATTCACATGTGTCAGTTGAGTGAGTGTGCAACTTCTTCGTAGCTAAATTTAATGTCAACAAGAATTCGCAACTAGACAAGCTGAAACAAAGCCAGAAAAAAGAAAAAACGAAAAAATCACCACAAACACATACACTCACAAAAAGATAAACAGCTGGTGTCAAAAATTGTATTTAAATAAAAAATTTTAGAAAAAGTACTACAAAAGATATAAAGGAAGTGATATGTTTGTCTTTACATGAGTGTCTACACCCTTCAGTTTTGTTGGGGTCTTGTTTAATTAACTTTAATTATACTGTGTAATTAAGTAACACATCTTTTCATGGCATCAAAATTTATATCCAATGGTTATAAAAAAGTTTATTTCAAGTTACTTAAAGTCTATTAGTTACTTTAATATGCAAGATATTACATTTTAAGTCTCATGGGGCTGTATTATATGCTCGTTGTTAAATTTATATAAAAAAACATTAAGCACAAAGACGCATTCACCCGATAGTAAACATAAAACTTCGAAGAAAAGATTTTGGCTAACATTTAGCAGTGATATTTTTTTTGAAACAAGGGATATGCTGGAATATAAAATGATGCAATTGGCTGTATTATAGAAATACTTGACATGACTACGTATCCCTATACTTATCCATATTCTTTCCCTGGACCATTAATTTGACCTCGTCTTTATTCGTATTCATTTATATGTTCTAATTCTGTCTGTTTCCTCGTCCTTATCCTTGTTCAAATTCTAAATCTCTGTCAAAAAGTCTTATTATATTCCTTATTCTGATCCCTTTTCAAACCTTATTCCACTTGTTGTCACAATGCTTGTGCCCTCTTTCTTTTTTAGTTTATTTACTTTTATTGATATTTTTTCTGTTATTTTGATTTGCATATATATTTATACCCCTACGTTTAAAAAACGTAAACGGGGTATATTAATTATGTCACTCCGTTTGTAACGCCCATAAGGAGGCGTGATAGGTATAAAAAAGTATATATATTCTTGATCAGCATCACCACCTAAGTCAATTTAGCCATGTCTGTCTGTCCGTCTGTCCGTCTGTGATCACGATTACAGCCGTAATGTTCAAGCTATCATCACGAAATTCGATATTTAAGCTTGTATTTAAAAAATACAGGTCAAGTTCGAAAATGAGCCAAATCGGATGAAAACCCCGCCTACCTCCCATACAACGTGACTTTATCAAAACGGTAAAATCTCTTAGAATTCCACAAAAATTAATATATGGACTTGCAATTTTTCATATGAACTTTGATATGTAACATGTACACTAGAGCACCCATATGTGCAAAGGTGTTTTTTTTTTCGCTCCACCAGCATTTTCTAATAGAATGAGGTTAAAAAATAAGTTCTGCATCAAAAGACGGGTATCGTTAGTGGAAAAAAGCCAGCCGGTTTTCATTTAAAGCACCAAAAACGGGCTTAAAATTGCTTGAAAAAGCTCTAACAATTTTTGCTCTGTAACTTTATTAAAAAAGTTAACGGTCTTAATTTGTTTTTTGTTCGACATACAATTAAACAGGTAAGACTGTCCGTGCAACTTTTTTTATGTAGGTGCGATATTTAATGGTGTTTTTGAAGATCAAACTCAATTTTTTACTTCATTTGTATGTTCTTTTTTACTTAAAAAATTCCCAAAAATCATAAAAAAATCTGCGACCTGATAGAACTATATCATCATGAAGGGAATTTATTGAGGTTTAAGATATTTATTACTTTTCATTATTTTTTTGCGTTCCACCCATGAACTGACGTCTTAAAGGTACACGTCTTAAAGGTGATTTTTATTTTTGCTTCATTCAATGGAAATCTTTCAAGTTCAAACAAAGTACTTATTTTACTCACCTAAATCATTGATCCCTAAATCATTGACACCTAAGTAATGATCCATTTATTTGTTGTAAGAAGCGTTGAGCTTTGTTTCAATTCAATTTTACTCATACACCTCGTTAATAAAAAAGTTAAATATTTTGTTTTTTTATTTTGGATTTTAATTGGGTGGGATCGTTGGGCCTCAATTCTTTGCCAAAATACCAAACAAAATGAAATTGATAATACACCTCGTATAAATTACGTGTAAATTCTAAGATTCTAAAGAAGGATACAACAATTCGTTTTGATATAATTTAACTCATTCGTTGTGTACTGTGAAACTAGGCAATAGTGTAAAAACACGTGCTTTTTGAGGCTGTTGTTAAAGCTTAAAAAAATTCATACAATTTTGAAATTTTCATAGCATTTGAAATTCAATTTTGAAATTCAAAACTATCATGACTACATGGCGGCAAAATCATTAGTTAAGAAATTACTGGTTGTAAATGATGCAGCAGAACGTGGTGTTGCTTTAATTTGAAGGTTTAATGCCGTATTAACACACCAGGAGGAGCAAAAGCAGTTCATTTTGCATGCAATGGAAAAACATTTTAGAATTATTCCAACCAAAAACTTTTCGAAAACAAAATTTTTAGAATATTTAACTTCAAATAAATAAATAATTTTATTTCTTTTCGTTTAAAATAGTATATTATTTTTTCCTTAAAGTTTTTTCAAATTTCTTAATTTTTGGTATACACCTAATTCTGTTTTTACACGGTAGATTGGTTCCAGAAAAAACCGTGTAAAAAAACGTGTAAAAAAAGACGTTGATCGTATGAAAAAATAAGGGATTGGTTCCTTATCTCTAAGACCTATTAAAATGAGGGAAAAACAAGGATTTTTTAAGAACAATTATTCATGTTTATTTTATTAAATCACATACATATGTATATAATGTGTATTTACACAAGCATAGTTATTAAAAAAAAAAGACTGTAGGTTTAAAAGCAATTGAAATTTCATTTTTTTATAGTTCTTACTATGGCTTCGTTTAAACTGAACATTTTGCCAAGAAATGAAGGTGATCTAAAATTTCAATTTTAGTTTCCAAAGAAATAGCTTTACGTTTTTGTTTTGTATTTGTTGTTTTCGACATTTTCTTTTAGGCATACATAAAATATTTAACAAAATTAAAAAAATATAAATAACTGAGGGAATATAAACTATTTTTTGGCTTACCATTTATTTTAATACGTTAAAATTCAATTTAATTTAACGTTAGAAAAAAAATCTTCCTATAAAAAATGTCTTTACCTTTAAATGATAGTTCACAAAATGTTAACCCATTTCAATTGCTTTGACAAGTAAATTTGCTTGTATCCACAAAAAGGACATTCCCCTAAATTTGTGATATGAAAATATTTCGCAAAAATTAAATTTGACAAAAAAAAAAAAGAAAAAATGTAAGCCCAATAAAGAAATTTCAAATTTTCAAACCGTGTTAAATCAAAACCATGTAAAAAAAGACCGTGTAAAAACAGAATTAGGTGTACTTACATAATTGTCAAAAATAATTATCCATTCCAGCTCAATTCTGCAGATTTAAATTAGGTTTTCTTAGCATATGTCGTCGTTCGCAAATTATTGTGTTCTATATGACAAAAATGTTTTTTTGGTAAATCAAGTTTAAAGTTTAGTAAAAAACTTAACCGAAAAATCTGCCGCGATTTTCTTACCAATGAAAATTCAAGAGTTTGTGGTTTTTTCTGTCAAAAAAAAATGTTCATCCTTGGAAGCGTTTTTTAGAGTAAAATGCGTTTAAAAAAAAAATAATTTGTTCTATATGCACTTATTTACGAAACTATTCTTGTTTTATAGCATATAGAACAAAATGTAATATGCATTGGAGAAATGAAAAGCAATGTGATTTCACTCAATAAAAACTTTATTTCATATATTATAATATTAAATTAATTTTAAACTTAATCTTATACATATGTTCTTATGAGTCCACTTAAATCAATACCTGTTAATTTCTTAAAAGGTAAGTTTTGACTACAAAATATAGTAAAAAATGAACCAAATTTATTTGACTTCGATTCCACGAAGTTTATGCTTGATTTACGGAGATTTTTTAATTGAAGCAAGTTTGTTAAAAAAACGAAGACAAAAAGTTGTACCTATATTTTAAATTGTATTAAACAAATTATTATGGGTATTCACGGGTTGATGCGAAACACAGTTGCGATGATGCGAAAATGCAAGATTGCGAATTTTTGCTTCATTCCAACAACAAACACATTAGAAGCAATTTTGGGACTCTTCTTGAATACGCACTGCTCAAACCTATTGCGAAAGCGCACAAACAGTGATGCGAAACAGATAATTCATGTTATGGGTGTTTTCAAGCATAGTTGCCATCCGGGTAAAACTTAAAAAAGGCTAAGTTTGTACCTTGATTTAAATAAGTTTTTGTTATTTTGAAATAAGGTGGCAATATATTTCTTTCCGCTATCGTAAAGTTACAATATTGATGTTCACGCGTTAGTGCGAAAAATATGTTGCATTTTCGCATTCTTGCAATTCGCATCAACCCGTGAATACCCCTATTGTAGTATGCCACTGCATCAAGTGATAAAAAGTCGTATAAACTTTTCACATCATTTACTTTCTCCAATGATATCTTCTTATCTATTGCTTATCCATTCTTATTCTTAGTAATAAGTTTTTTTAAAGGTTGTTGTAAAATTTAACTTCTAACCTTATGTTATTTATGATGGATATTTTCTTTTCTTTTTTGTTTCATTTTATTTACCAACTGCAATCTAAAGCGGGATTTTTTATTTTTTGTTTCATTTCATTTGCCAAGTGCAATGTGAAGCTAAGAAAAATACCAGAAAAAAAAACAAAAAAAAAGCAAAATACAAAGACCTCCAAATAATAACTTTAATAACTTTATTTAGACTTGCATATAGAACAAAATAAAAAAATATTTTTTTTACTTAGTATTTTTGCTTCGTTTTTGTTCTATATGCACGAGTTTTTGCATATAGAACACAATAGGTTACGAAGCTTGTCACAACAGTGTTGTATAGCACAAAGTCGATGTCTCATATTTCGAAAACTATAAAAGATAAAAGCAAACTGATGACACAGATCGATAGATCTCGAAAAATTTGCCTATATACCAGTCTTATCTCAATTTTTTCAATTTTGTGATATAGAACACAATAATTTACGAACGACGATGTGTTAAACGAAGGTGGATTTATCAGGTGAGCTAGTTAGGTACGGATTTGAATTCATTGGGGGTCAAACAATTGTTGTATCCTTTCTTAGAGTTTTAGAATTTACACGTAATTTATACGAGGTGCATTATCAATTTCATTTTGTTTGGTATTTTGGCAAAGAATTGAGGCCCAACGATCCCACCCAATTAAAATCCAAAATAAAAAAACAAAATATTTAACTTTTTTATTAACGAGGTGTATGAGTAAAATTGAATTGAAACAAAGCTCAACGGCTCTTACAACAAATAAATGGATCATTACTTAGGTGTCAATGATTTAGGGATCAATGATTTAGGTGAGTAAAATAAGTACTTTGTTTGAACTTGAAAGATTTCCATTGAATGAAGCAAAAATAAAAATCACCTTTAAGACGTTTACCTTTAAGACGTCAGTTCATGGGTGGAACGCAAAAAAATAATGAAAAGTAATAAATATCTTAAACCTCAATAAATTCCCTTCATGATGATATAGTTCTATCAGGTCGCAGATTTTTTTATGATTTTTGGGAATTTTTTAAGAAAAAAAGAACATACAAATTAAGTAAAAAATTGAGTTTGATCTTCAAAAACACCATTAAATATCGCACCTACATAAAAAAAGTTGCACGGACAGTCTTACCTGTTAAATTGTATGTCGAACAAAAAAAAAATTAAGACCGTTAACTTTTTTAATAAAGTTACAGAGCAAAAATTGTTAGTGCTTTTTTCAAGCAGTTTTAAGCCCGTTTTTGGTGCTTTAAATGAAAACCGACTGGCTATTTTCCACTAACGATACCCGTCTTTTAATGCAGAACTTATTTTTTAACCTTCTTCTATTAGAAATGCTGGTGGAGCGAAAAAAAAACACCTTTGCATTTTTCATATATATTGTGGGTGCTCTAATGTACACTGTGTATGAAATTTAACCGAATCGAGTGAAAACCTCGCCCACCTCCCATACAAAGTGACTTTATCAAGAAACAAAAGAGAATATTTTCTGTTAAAACTATGACGAAAATGTTTTTGCTAACAAAAATTTTTTTGACTGCTTAAGACTTTGAATATATTTCAATTCGGACGTAGGGGTATTTTAACTTCGGCCCAGTGGAAGATCATTTCTTACTAGTTTTAATTTTTTTTGTTTTTATTATTATTTTTATTTTTATTTTTATATCATATCATGAATTCTATGTCACGCACTGTTACAGCTTGCGAATAATTGCAACTGATTTACTTAAGAAGAAATTTTTGCGAAAACTGGCTTATAATTTTTATTAATTAATTTTACGATCTATTTAAAACGTGTAAAGGTTTTATCAGTCCACTTATGAATTTCGGTGATATTAAGGAAAATGTAGCGTACGCACGTGCTACAAAATTTTCCCTTTAAAAATTTGATGTCAGCTTCTATCTGAAATTTCTGCGAATTGACTTCAGATAGAATTTTCATATTTTTTTACAGCAATAAGAGGTTATCCTAGATTATATTAGTAGTTGCGGTATTTGAGAAAAAAAAATTATAAAACAATTTTTTCAACTTTAAACACCGTCACGCACAATTACACCGTACGTTCATATTACTGTTACCTTCGACCATATTTACTAAAAACTGAAATACAAAACAAAAGGATTTGAAATTTCTTATTTTCTTTTTTTTAAAATCTCTTTTATGTCATGACAAGATACATTTAAGAAAAACATTTGAAAATCAATTATTATAATCGATAAAAACTATTCTATTCTATTCGATCCAAAAGTCGATGCTCTCAATCACTGGAATTGAAGGAGCTGGAACTTTTGGGGACTCTTCAAATTCTTCAACAGATTCCATGTGGACCTATTCAGGTGTATCCTCATTTCTTATGCAAAGAAATTGGCCTGGCCTTTGATAGAGTATCCGTAAAGGCTGCACCCGTACAGAACCAAGCTCAGTGTTTTTGTGAATATGATTAATTGTAATAAAAATTTTTATTCCGATTTATTTTAACCCTTAAATGCCCAACAACACCGATTTCATTAAAAAAAAATTATGTTGTGCTAAATGATCCCCTGAACACGACCCCGTTTTTATTTTATTGGAAAAAATTTTTGTTTACGAGTTGTTTGCAAAAAGATATAGTGGGCATTCCGACGCATACCATCAATCAACTTGGTTGTAGGAGTTCAAGGCAAAAACGTGGAAAAAGATTCTTTTTATGATAACTCTAAATTTATTTGTTAAATTATACTCTAAAATTGTTAATAGTTTAAAAGGTGTTTCATGTCGAATAGCGAACTTTCCGTAAAAATTAAAAAAACTATTTTTTTTTAATTGACGGTCAATATTTCCAAAACCAACAAAGTTATGCCAATAATTAAATTTTTGTTTTATATTTGCAATTTTCTGAGTGAAACTACATATCCAGCATTTCGATTTTTGCAATATTTTAAAATAAATACCTTATTTTCTCGGTTGTATCCAAAAAGATACACTGGGCATTTAAGGGTTAAATTAAATAAAACTCACTTATAAGAATTCATATTGACACTTGTCAAATTTAGTTGTTTGACCGTCTAATGAAGATGTAAGGATGGTAATTTTTTAAATGAAAGGTGTATTAATTTCAATTTTTTCGAGTTTTTTTATTTTTGGTCACTTTGCTATATATGAGATCCCCCTCCCCCCATATCATAACTTATCGTAATACATTTTAAAACCCCTCCTCCCCTCTAAATTGATAACGTAATTTATGAACGACCCCGTAGTGTGTAAAAACTACATTGTTGTATAGAAAAAAGTGTAACATGTGCGAAACGCGTGGAATTTTTTTTAATGGAAATAGTAAACAAAGTTTTTTTAAATCTGCTATGCCATCTCAATATCCACACATAACAGCATTTTCCGCAAAAAATTTCTTATATTTGAGTCTGCATTGAAACATATATCAATATTGTCATGCACATGCTACATATTTTCTTAATTTATTTAACCCTGCAGTAGTCGCGCGGATTACATATGTAATCCAGTCATGCAAAATTATGAATTTCACAATTGTCTGCAATCGATATTCATTGATTTTACGTACTATAAGAATTATGTTTATGTTGATTTTTTAAATAAATATAATATAAAATGAAGTAGTAATAAAAATTAAAACAAATAACTAAGCATTTTCAAATTGCCATCTCTTATTTTAAACTTTAAAAAACGGATTACATATGTAATCCGCGCGACCACTCTCGTCACATTTAGGTACGCGACTACTGCAGGGTTAACTGCTCTTACCACGGTATGTCGTTGATAATAATTTAAAAAATTAAAACAAAATTTTATCTCAACTTATTCACCACGCGAAAGTAAAAAAAACAAAGAAAAACTACCGTTATCTTGAAGAATTCAACTTAAAACGTGTTGTCCGAATACGATAGAATATATTCTATATAATTTGTCTTTTCTCTTTACAATTTGATTTTTGACCTATGAGGTCGACTTTTTGGTTTAATTCGTGATATACAGTTCCGTGCACACAATTAAGAACGATTGCTTTGTTTCTTTTTCTATTAACTTTTTGTATAATGCAAGTAAAAAATTCAAGGAAATCCCTACCCATTCGAATGTTGAAGAATCCCTTATTATTTTTACAAGAATCCCTTTGGCTTTGTAAAATCTTTATCGGTAGCTTACCTGTTAAAAAGTAGGGCATCTTTTTACGATATCAGAAAGGAATTAAACGTGCACATAATTAAGAACGATATACAAGAACTTGATTTTTTGTTATACAATATTTTATTTCAGTTTTATTTAGTTAATATTTGGTTGGATATCCATTGCTTTTAAGAACCGCTGCATATCGCCGAGGCATTGAGCCCACTAGATCTTCACATACTCGCTTGGGAATGCTTGTCCAGGTCTTTTGTACTTCAGCATAAAGTTGTGTGAAATTTGATATTTTTAGAGCACCAACTCTCTCCTTCACCACTTGCCAGAGGTTCTCAATCGGATTGAGATCCGGGCTACGCGATGGCCAATCCAACACTGTTACCTTATTGTCTGTAAACCACTTCTTCGTATAACCAGCAGTATGTTTTGACGTGACGAAGTTACGTTGTACTGCTCTAGTTTCCAAAAAAGTTGAAAAAATGAATTTTTTAAAAATTCATCTGCGTTTCATTGAATTGTTACTCGCTGCGTATAAGAGCTATGATTAAAAAAATAATATGACCATAAAGGTTAATTCTTTGACTAAATTAAAAAAACAAAAAAAAATTTAATACGGCATAGGGACGTAGTGGGAGCTGCGTAAGCAACGCAACTGAAAATTTGTTACATGGAATTATTACTCGCTGAGTATAAGTGCTAAGATAAAAAATACGATACGCCAATAAAGGCCTAAAAGAAGCCCTCACAACAAAATTAGACAAAAAATTTCGGACATCATGGGGACACTGAGAGATCCGCTCAAAGATCGATAACGCAACATTCATGCAGTGGCGTTGCATCGAATTTTTACTCAATGAGTATATAACCTACGATAAAAGTTTAAAAAGGAAAATAAAGTTTTTATACATAGCTTTACGACAAAAATAAAAAAAAAAATTCCAGCGTCGTCAGGTCGTGAATATCGCAGCTTATGTAACAGAAATGTAATATCGTTGCATGGAATTATTACTCACTCAGGAGGAGTGCTACAGTAAATTTTGTTTTACGACAGCAGGGGTGTGTTATTACGCTTCACAACTAAATTACAAAAAAAATTTTGTTGTCATGATTTCAGGTATGCAATCACATAATGCAGTAAAAATGCTACATCCATGAAAAAACGTTGCATGAATTTTTAACTCTGTGACTACTGGTGCAACGGTAAATTTTAAGGAACGAAAACAAAGGTGAGGTCTTCGGGCATATGACAAAAATAAAAAAAAAAATTTGACGGCGTGTCAAAAACCCTCAGGGAACCGCGTAATGTGACGCATATGCATCACTTTTGCTGGATGAATTGAAATTAGAGCACAACCAATGGGGAAGCAAAAAAAAAGCTAAACGAAAAGCACCAACTCCAAATCCAACAACAACTCCAACACCAACACCAACACCAACACCAACACCAACACCAACACCAACACCAACACCAACACCAACACCAACACCAACACCAACACCAATACCAACACCAACATCAACATAACCATCAACATCAACATCAACATCAACATCAACATCAACATCAACATCAACATCAACATCAACATCAACATCAACATCAACATCAACATCAACATCAACATCAACATCAACATCAACATCAACATCAACATCAACATCAACATCAACATCAACATCAACATCAACATCAACATCAACATCAACATCAACATCAACATCAACATCAACATCAACATCAACATCAACATCAACATCAACATCAACATCAACATCAATATCAACATCAACATCAACATCAACATCAACATCAACATCAACATCAACATCAACATCAACATCAACATCAACATCAACATCAACATCAACATCAACATCAACATCAACATCAACATCAACATCAACATCAACATCAACATCAACATCAACACCAACACCAACACCAACACCAACACCAACACCAACACCAACACCAACACCAATACCAACACCAACATCAACATAACCATCAACATCAACATCAACATCAACATCAACATCAACATCAACATCAACATCAACATCAACATCAACATCAACATCAACATCAACATCAACATCAACATCAACATCAACATCAACATCAACATCAACATCAACATCAACATCAACATCAACATCAACATCAACATCAACATCAACATCAACATCAACATCAACATCAACATCAACATCAACATCAACATCAACATCAACATCAACATCAACATCAACATCAACATCAACATCAACATCAACATCAATATCAACATCAACATCAACATCAACATCAACATCAACATCAACATCAACATCAACATCAACATCAACATCAACATCAACATCAACATCAACATCAACATCAACATCAACATCAACATCAACATCAACATCAACATCAACATCAACATCAACATCAACATCAACATCAACATCAACATCAACATCAACATCAACATCAACATCAACATAAACATCAACATCAACATCAACATTAACATCAACATCAACATCAACATCAATATCAACATCAACATCAACATCAACATCAACATCAACATCAACATCAACATCAACATCAACATCAACATCAACATCAACATCAACATCAACATCAACATCAACATCAACATCAACATCAACATCAACATCAACATCAACATCAACATCAACATCAACATCACATTAACATCAACATCAACATCAACATCAACATCTACATCAACATCAACATCAACATCAACATCAACATCAACATCAACATAAACATCAACATCAACATCAACATCAACATCAACATCAACATCAACATCAACATCAACATCAACATCAACATCAACATCAACATCAACATCAACATCAACATCAACATCAACATCAACATCAACATCAACATCAACATCAACATCAACATCAACATCAACATCAACATCAACATCAACATCAACATCAACATTAACATCAACATCAACATCAACATTAACATCAACATCAACATCAACATCAATATCAACATCAACATCAACATCAACATCAACATCAACATCAACATCAACATCAACATCAACATCAACATCAACATCAACATCAACATCAACATCAACATCACATTAACATCAACATCAACATCAACATCAACATCTACATCAACATCAACATCAACATCAACATCAACATCAACATCAACATAAACATCAACATCAACATCAACAACAACAGCAAGAAACTTCGTCACGTCAAAACCTACGGGTGTGTCCACGGCACAGCCAACTCTTTTTGGGTCATTATCTTGTTGTAGTATCCAACACACGGGTAAGTTTTCATCTGCATATGGTATCAAATTGTTCTGCAAGATGTCTGTGTATTGGAACTTGTCCATACGACCCTCAATTTTGGCTAGTGGACCAACACCACGCCATGACATACCGCCCCATACCATTATGTTACCTCCGCCATGCTTAAGTATTGGGAGTGTGTACCTTGGACTAAACTCAGTTTGTACCGGGCGTCTAACATATGATCTGCTATCTGACCATACTCAATTAATCTTCGTTTCATCAGAAAATAATACTTTTTCCACTCTTGAACAGTCCAGTGCCCATATTTTTTAGCAAAATTAATTCTTTTTTAACGATTCTGCTTGGACATTAAAGGGATCTTCCTGCAAACACGTCCAAATAAACCGAATTCTCTCAAACGACATTTAACTGTGTCCACGGAAGGTCCAGACGCATTTTCACCAAAAACAGCTACTAAAATCTGTTTAGCTGATTTGTGCGGAAAGTTTTTTGACTCACAAACAATCAGTTTATCCTCCATTTTATTCGTTTTAGGTTGTTTACGCTTTCGGGACAAATTCTTTGGAGTTGAATATTTTTGAAAATATCGAATAGCATTAAAAACCATCGTTTTTGAACACGAATTTTTTTCATTAAACAGTTTTACAATCAACTCGCGATTCACAGGGTCACATGACTTCTTTTTTCCCAAATTTTTTTTTTATTTTTAACTTTTATTGAAATCAATTGAATGTTTACAATATTTTAATAGCCGTGCAGTACATTTAAATCAACTGAAATGACCTTATCAACTGAATATACTGATCGTTCTTAATTATGTGCACGGAACTGTATATTCTTCTGATTTCTACATTTATTTATAATTAAATTTTTATTATTATTATTATTATTGTTCGAGACCTCACAAATGTTTTTATATCAAATGCATTTAATTTAAGTTTACAAACTTTCTACATCAGGTAGCTTTAGTCGCTATGCAAAAGAAAACATACATTTTTACATACATAGAAACATATAAACATATTTGCATTCAATCGTGGTAGCACTACACGCACCCGCACCATCGTCATCGTTTTCGTCATCGTTCTCTTCTTGAGACATACTCATAGCATCATACTCAGCGAGTAACAATTCAATGCAACGCCGATGAATTTTGATAAAAATACCTTTTTCAACTTTTTTGGGTAAAACGCGCGGTAAATCATAACTTCGTCACATCAAAAACAAAAAAGGTACGTCTTTAAGCGGCATTTTTAGTCCAACTATAAATGATATTTATTTTTTTTTTTTTTATAAATGAATTCATTAAAGTAACTTTGGGAGTAACTAAGTTTATTTCTTATCCATGCGGTATGCACTGAATAACGGAAAATCACAAGTTAAATAAGCTTTCGTAGCAAAATATGCACCCGAAGCACTTAAATTGCTATTATTTTATGATAATATAATATAACAATTCCTTTGTGTTCCAACCTGAGCATTTCATTGCATAATATAAAAGTACTCGTATTAATTTGTTTCGCAGAACCGCTTATCAGAGTTTAGTTTCGTGCATTGAACTCTTAGAATAACTGTGAAAATGTGCCACTTTCTGCTTTGAAAAGCAAACTCGTTGTAAGCAAAAACAAAAAGTTTACCAGCACACGGTCTTGCGGCAATTCTTGGTCAATATTGTTTCCACATCTAATAATTGTGTATTTTTTCTTTGCTAATAGTCCTTGATTTTCCAATTCTGAAATGGCATAAAGTGTTAAGAGAGTTTAAGATGTTTATTAAACATTTCTTTATTCTTTATACTTAAGCCTATGTATATCCAGAAAAATAGATATTCAATTTATTCAAAATCTATATCTATGTTAAATCAATGCAAATAAATCTAATTTAATTCAGATACACTCAAGAAATGGATCTCAGAAGCAGCTGATACAGCTCACTTAAATAAATATTTAATTTATTTATTTTAAGGTTCATTCAATTCATTGACGCATTTTAATGCAATAAAAAAATTAGCATATTTGTTTTTCCAAAAAAAAAAAAAAAAAATTACTGAACAAATCAGTTTTCTCATCGTGGCCGATAAAAAAAGAAATATTTCTGAACGAAAACTTCTCACACTAATCCGACTGCTTTTCTTTTGTGTTTTGCAATTATAGGAGTATCAAATGCAGTTTCTTATATCATAAGATTTGTGGATTTGTATTTAACTTAAGCCTTAGCAAGAAAAAAATGCAATATAAAAACGTAAGGAATTTAATTGAAGCCATCTCTTTCTTATCTTCGCCAAATCTCTTAGTTAGTTACAGAACAAAAAACATGGATGTTTCTCATTTCCGCTTTCAGGTAGAAGAAATTCCTATTTAATTAGAATTAAAAACTTTGCTCGACAGTTCTATTTTGCAATGCTCTAACTGTAAATAAGCACATTGCTCTGAAATTTTTGGGTGTGTACTGCAATTTAATTAGTTGAGTTTACAATCAAAGTTTTCCCACGATAAACTCAAATTTAAGTTAAGCTTAGAGCGAACAAGCACAGTAGCACAAAAACGTTTGCTTATGATAAACACTTAGGTTTGACCACTGCTTGAATCGCATAACAAAGCGTGTGTAACTGCTGAACAATCAATAATCCGGATTAAAGATAAATGCGAAATTGTGAGGTGAAATAAACATGCAAACTCAAGCAAATACATATTTAAAAGTAAAGCCTTGTATGCATACACTTCTGTGTGGTTGTGGGTGTCTACGTGTGTTTGTGTGGGGATTCTCTTGAGTCCGCTCCATTTGTTCTGAATTCAGATTTAATTAAATGCTTAAGCAATTAACATGGTACCAATAAAAATTGCTGTCAAATCGACAAGGAGATTCTGACAAGTTGACAGAATAAAAGAATCATTTATAGTATCGCATGCGTGAGTATTTATTCAGCGTTCCACTTAATTGAAAAGCAAAATTAATTGAATTACGTGCATGCCTTGTAACGAAGTTTTTATCTATTAATACATATTTTTAGGAAAAAAGGAAAGCAATAAATTAACATAGCTAAATTGTAAAGTTATCTTAATGCTAATAATAATGTTAATGTTAATGTTAATGTTAATGTTAATGTTAATGTTAATGTTAATGTTAATGTTAATGTTAATGTTAATGTTAATGTTAATGTTAATGTTAATGTTAATGTTAATGTTAATGTTAATGTTAATGTTAATGTTAATGTTAATGTTAATGTTAATGTTAATGTTAATGTTAATGTTAATGTTAATGTTAATGTTAATGTTAATGTTAATGTTAATGTTAATGTTAATGTTAATGTTAATGTTAATGTAAATGTTAATGTTAATGTTAATGTTAATGTTAATGTTAATGTTAATGGTAATGTTAATGTTAATGTTAATGTTAATGTTAATATTAATGTTAATGTTAATGTTAATGTTAATGTTAAGGTTAAGGTTAATGTTAATGTTAATGTTAATGTTAATGTTAATGTTAATGTTAATGTTAATGTTAATGTTAATGTTAATGTTAATGTTAATGTTAATGTTAATGTTAATGTTAATGTTAATGTTAATGTTAATTTTAATGTTAATGTTAATGTTAATGTTAATGTTAATGTTAATGTTAATGTTAATGTTAATGTTAATGTTAATGTTAATGTTAATGTTAATGTTAATGTTAATGTTAATGTTAATGTTAATGTTAATGTTAATGTTCATGTTAATGTAATGTTAATGTTAATGTTAGTGTTAATGTTAATGTTAATGTTAATGTTAATGTTAATGTTAATGTTAATGTTAATGTTAATGTTAATGTTAATGTTGATGTTAATGTTAATGTTAATGTTAATGTTAATGTTAATGTTAATGTTAATGTTAATGTTAATGTTAATGTTAATGTTAATGTTAATATTTATGTTAATGTTAATGTTAATGTTAATGTAAATGTTAATGTTAATGTTAATGTTAATGTTAATGTTAATGTTAATGTTAATGTTAATGTTAATGTTAATGTTAATGTTAATGTTAATGTTAATGTTAATGTTAATGTTAATGTTAATGTTAATGTTAATGTTAATGTTAATGTTAATGTTAATGTTAACGTTAATGTTAATGTAAATGTTAACGTTAATGTTAATGTTAATGTTAATGATAATGTTAATGATAATGTTAATGTTTATGTTAATGTTAATGTTAATGTTAATGTTAATGTTAATGTTAATGTTAATGTTAATGTTAATGTTAATGTTAATGTTAATGTTAATGTTAATGTTAATGTTAATGTTAATGTTAATGTTAATGTTAATGTTAATGTTAATGTTAATGTTAATGTTAATGTTAATGTTAATGTCAATGTTAATGTTAATGTTAATGTTAATGTTAATGTTAATGTTAATGTTAATGTTAATGTTAATGTTAATGTTAATGTTAATGTTAATGTTAATGTTAATGTTAATGTTAATGTTAATGTTAATGTTAATGTTAATGTTAATGTTAATGTTAATGTTAATGTTAATGTTAATGTTAATGTTAATGTTAATGTTAATGTTAATGTTAATGTTAATGTTAATGTTAATGTTAATGTTAATGTTAATGTTAATGTTAATGTTAATGTTAATGTTAATTTTAATGTTAATGTTAATGTTAATGTTAATGTTAATGTTAATGTTAATATTAATGTTAATGTTAATGTTAATGTTAATGTTAATGTTAATGTTAATGTTAATGTTAATGTTAATGTTAATGTTAATGTTAATGTTAATGTTAATGTTAATGTTAATGTTAATGTTAATGTTAATGTTAATGTTAATGTTAATGTTAATGTTAATGTTAATGTTAATGTTAATGTTAATGTTAATGTTAATGTAAATGTTAATGTTAATGTTAATGTTAATGTTAATGTTAATATTAATGTTAATGTTTGACTTTTAAATCCAATATTTAAAGATTCGCCTCAGTGTCCATTGCATACGCAGTATTTTTGCAATATATTGGTCTTAACATGAAAATTTATGACAGTTTGTTTTATTCACTTTAACTCGGTGTTCTTCGCTTCAGTAATAGGAACATACTGTGCCCTTAGTTTTCGTTTATTGCAGCAAAGAGTACATTGTTGAGCTAACATACAATGTAATAAAAATTGCTCTTTACAATTAAATGTTACGCATACGCTAGCTAAACGGTAATCCATGGCAACCCAAAAAGCTCTTAACGCTACATATCTTACATGTTTATGTAGTCATATGTCAATTTGGTTCACTAAGCAACACAACTAAGGAGCTTAAATCAAATTTTGTTAATTGCTGCTTAATATGTGAACTCATTCCTTTATGAATTAAAAACTACGCAGTTTCCACAGCTTAGAGAAGAATAAATTATTCAATTAAGCACACTGCAATAGAGCTCAAATAAATTAGACACACAACTCAACTTGCTCATCAACCAAAATGATGCGGTTTTGATTTCCTTACTGAATTAGCTCAAAGTGCTAAGACTGCCAGCAATTTTTAATGCGGTTACAGAGTGAAGAAGAGTGATTTGTTAATTTTCGAAAACTATCAACCATAATCATGTTAGGCTTTTGTCTGTCTGTCGGTTTGTTCAACACAGTAATTCACACTAATTTCTAATTGTTGGGCTGACAAAAGCCTACCTTCAATCAATTATAGTCAAAATGTGATAAGCTTAGAAAAGAAAACACGTGTAGGTTCAAGAACAACAACAACAATAACAACAACAACAACAACAACAACAGCAACAGCAACTAGTGTAGGATAAATAATGATGTGATTGGCATAAAGTGTTGGAAATTTGTTATGTGGTTGGCATGGCAAACAGCTGTTAAGCGGTTTGAAAACAATAAAACAACTAGTTTATTTTTATTTTGAGCTGGAGTGATCGATTATTGTTCTGATGTGCCATATGGTGTTTATTGAGGTGAAAGATATAGGAAAAGCTTTTCATTCTATGCAATTTCAGACCTTTTAAAAAGTTTCATGCTAATTAAGTTCAACAATGCTACCGCTCAACACTGTGCTTAAAGAAGCTTGGTCCATACAGGGTGGTCCAAATAAAGATATCTTTTATAATCATATCTTATTTGACACTCACAGCTTAAAAATAAAAAAAAAAATAAATAACTGGCCATTTCAGCCCTTGAAAGGACTTTGACCTAGCTTCTTATGATCAATTGTGTTGTGCGTGTTATTAAGTTTGTACACAATTGACCGAGAACCGGACCTACATGCTTAACGCCGACTCCGAACGGCGATGAACGGAAAGTTCTCGTTCTCAAGAAGCTTTACATGGCATTTTGATTACTCTCTGAGGTTTGCCATTGTCTGCAGAGAGGTGGCGGCCGTACAGAAAAATTATTTTAATTCAAATAATTTTCTGTTGCTGCTGGGGTTCGAACCTGGGTTTCCAAAGCTCTTTGACATAGCGGCCACGCACTTTAACCAACTACGCCACGGACGCCACACTCACAGCTTATCTTGCTCAAAATCTGCACTGTCTGTCAGCATCGTGCCACATCGAGAAAAAATGAGCTACTTTACGCTTGAACAACTGCTTCTTAGCCAAAATGAAGCACATATCACTCGTGTTGTGCGAAAGTTTGGCCAAAAAGTTTGGCCGTATCTGGGGACACGTGGTTGTCCAAAAGCCAATTCATCCGTGAAAGTTTGGTATTGATTTTGGATTGATGGCATCATTGATAGCCATTTCAATCAACGGTGAGTGCTTCAGAGCTATAATAACCAACTTTTTGTGGGCTGAAATTTAAGACAAAAATTTAGACGGTCAATGGATTAGCAGAATGGTTGAATTTTACTACGAAAACTCTCATTCAACACGGTTGGGATGCAGAAATGATGCGAAATTCAAGCAAATTTTCATTAAATCACATGCCTTCTGAGGTGTGTGTGCCAAACAGAATAAAAATAAAATACAAAAGACTTGCTCAGTGCAAGAGGTGCAGACACCGAAACGATTTCAGCCAGGACCTTCGACCGACAATATTTACTCGATGAAGGAAACTGTTAAATATGACTCAAGCACCTCAATTCGTCAACGTGGTCAAGAATTTGACCTCGACCTTTCCACGACTTCTCCACGACTGCTCCATGTCAACACTGCAGTGAATATTGATCGAAGATATGACTTTGCATGCCCATGATATGAGATGCATGGTGACAGGAATGATGTCCGAAAATTTTTCGAAAAAATAAGACGCCTGACCGATGGTTTCAAGACCGGGGCCTCTTCCTGCAAGGATGAAAATGGGAATCTAGTGACAGATATCCAGAGTACACTGATGATGTGGGGGGAACACTTCTCTTCTGAGGCTTCTGAGTGGTGACGACGACAACAATCCCGCCAATAGAGATGATATCCCGAAAACCCCAATTGTGGACGACAGCGTTGAAGTTCCGTTGTCCGACCATAACGAAGTCTTGAAAGCTATAGCTCGGCTTAAAAACAACAAAGCCGCAAGAGCCGATGGTTTACATGCTGAGCTCTTCAAGATTGGAGGCGAAGCTCTACTTAAATGCATTCATGAGTTTCTAGGCAGTATATTGTCGGAAAAATGTATTCCAAATTATTGGAACCTCAGTGTGCTCTGCTCAATCCACAAGAAAGGTGATCCCACAATTTGCGCCAACTACCGTGGGATAAGCCTTCTTAATATCGCATATGAGATCCTGTCGAGCGTATTATGTGAAAGACTGAGGCTCATCGTAGACCAGCTGATTGGACCTTATCAGTGTGGCTTTAGACCTGGTAAATCCTGGTAAATCCATAGACCAGATACTTACGCTACGACAAATCTTGGAGAAGACCCTAGAAAAACAAATCGACACACACCATCCTTTTGTCGATTATAAAGCCGCCTTCAACAGTCCAATAAGGAATCATCTATATTTCACCATGTCTGAATTTGGTATTCTTGCAAAGCTCATCCGCCTTTGCAGAATGACACTGAGCAACACCAGCAGCACAGTTAAGATGGGGAAGGATCTCACTCCTCCCTTCGATACCAAACGATGGAGAAGATCATCCGAGCTGTTGATTTGAGACGCCGTGGCACTATATTCTACAAAAGTATTATGCTGCTGGCGTATGCTGATGAGATCGCGTGTATTATCATTGGCCATAATACACGCGAAGTCAGTGCAGCATTCTTCAGATTAGCGAAAGAGTCGAGTCGAATAGGTTTTGCAGTGAATGCAGATAAGACAAAGTACCTAGTGTCAACAAATAGACATTCCCAGCGTCTTGCAAACCACGTCACTGTTGACAACATCTCCTTCGAGGTTGTTAAGGACTTCGTCTACCTGGGATCCAGCATTAACTCTTTCAACGATTTCAGTATGGAGATAAAACGAAGGATAACTCTTGCCAACAGGTGTTACTTTAGGCTGAGTAGGCAATTGAGAAGCAGAGCCCTCTCTCGACAAACAAAGCTCACGCTCTATAAGTCTAATCATGCCCGTCCTATTACATGCAGCACAAACCTGGACGTTGAGTAGTTCTGATGAAAAGACTTTGGGAGCCTTCGAGAGAAAGATCCTTCGTAAGATCTTCGGTCCAATCTGCGTCAATGGCGAGTACCGAATTCGATGGAACCACGAGCTGTATGAGCTGTACGCTGACATCGACATAGTTAAGCGTATTAAAATCGAGTGGCTCCGCTGGCTAGGTCATGTTGAGGGAATGGAAAACGACGCTCCAGCGAAAAAATATTCGATAGCGAAAAAATATTCGATTCGGTGCCCGGTGGTGGTCAACGCAGAAGAGGACGCCCATATCTTCGTTGGAAGGATCAGGTGTAGGATAACCTGACTACGCTTGGTGTTTCCAACTGGCGCCAGCAAGCGGAAAACAGAAATGGCTGGCGCAATTTCGTATACGAGGCCAAAACCGGCCTACGGTTGTAAGCTCCAGATAAGTAAGTAAGAAATGAGGATGGAAAATTGCAAATGTGAAAGATTAAAGCGTAGAATCATGGCCTGGCCGGGATTCTAATATGGGACCTCTGAAGGGGCAGTCGAGCAAGCTATCTACTCGACTACCAAGGTCCACGGAATTTAATTTTTTAGCTAGGACGAAATTGGAATAGCATCACTGCTATTTAAGGTACTTTCGTTAACCTCTTATCCGAGTGACATCGAAAAATTGAATTCCTTTATATAACTCTTGGCTCTTAAGGTAAGTGACACATTTGTTTTCCTTTGCAAACTTCACGATTATGACCATAAAAAATCCATCCAAAACTTTGAAATTATTTTGAATTTCATCATTTATCGCTTACAAATTATGAAATGCACGAAGAGAGTACATATAAATAAACAAATTAATCCTAAAGTTGCATCAGCAGTTCTTTTGAAATGAAAATAAGTTAAAAGTTACTCATACGCCATGTTGAACAAGCATATTTCTACGCATGTTGGGCGTACTGAAATTATGTAAAAGTTTTTTTACGACTACAAATAGCTTAGTTGGAAACCATTAAATTCTGCATTAAGCTAAACTTCATACAATGTGCATAATGATGTTTTCACACCGCTTAACATTTATGCACTCTTGCATCGTAAATAAAAATAAAAAAACATAAAGCAATTTCAAAATACATCATGGATTATGATGAATAGTTTAAAAAACCAACCAAAGATAATAACAATGCATGTGTTGCATGAAAATGTATGTGCATATTTAATAAATATGAGTATATATCTATGTGTTGGTGTGAAAAATCGCTGAACTGCAACGATATTGCACAGCAAAGCGTGATGGCAACATTAACACAAACACACATACAAACTGAATCATTTCCGGTATAATAAACTTGGCAGCTCTAATACGTCAAGAGACTTTAACGTTTGCACTTATACAAACACAAATATGCCACTAAGCCAGCATATGTTCACACACACACGCACACATACACAAATGCTAACAACTTGCTGCACAGAGTTTAAAATCAAGAAAATAAAAATAAAAAAAGTATTAAAAAAAAAAATAAGAGCAGCTGCACTATGGACAACAGCCAAGCTAGCCCGAAAGCCAAGTTATGTGCTTGCAACTAAGCAACAAAAACAATATTAACAACAACAAGCCTGGCAATAAGAAAGGAAGGAACGAGGAAGGAAGCACGTTATAAAAATGATTATAAAAGAGTTTGGTGAGAGAGTAAAAACTAGTTAAAGTCAGTTAAGCATAGCTGGCTAGGTCATTAAACTTTAATATTTGATGTTGTCGTTGTTGTAGCTATTGCTGTTTTGCTGTTGCCTGTTTTATGAACCACATTGCAACAGAACTCTTTCTACTAAACATTGAATAGCAAACGCAGAAACCAGCTCCAAATGCACAGCACAGCAGAGTACATGCAGCAATTTGTTGCA